>SZWC01004480.1:2411-32816 GCA_023375785.1 Penium margaritaceum | reverse complement strand
GCTCTCTCTCTCTCTCTCTCTCTCTCTATCTCTCTCCCTCTCTCTGTCTCTCTCTCTCTGTCTCTGTATTTCTCTCTCTATCTCTCTCTCTCTCCCCCTCTCCCTCTCTGTCTCTCTCTCTCTCTTTCTCTCTCTCCATCCCTCTCTCTCTCTCTCTCTCTCTCTTTGTCTTTCTCTCTCTATCTCTCTCTCTCTCTCTCTCTCTCTCTCTTTCTCTCTCTTCCTCCCTTGATATCTGTCTTTCTTGCTACCCCCTGCCTCCCAAATAAGAGTCCACATTCTATTATTCACTCTTTGATTCTTTCCACACATTATTTCTGCCATAGTGCTTTTCATTTGTTTTTTAGTTTCACGAGAAATACATACAAACTAACAGCGTACCTATACTAGTCTTGTGATAAGTATGTATTGTTTATTTTTGTATAAGTGACTTCTTTTGTCCAAGACATAGGTCCCGCTCGCTCAATTCGATCTTGTGGCTGACTGGTCGCTGTCTCCGAACGGAGAGTAATGGCCGTCAATATCTGCCTGCACAAATCATTATAGGCTGTTGACTCGATGATCTGATTGCCGTCGGATGTCACAGGAGAAATTCATCCCATTGCTAAGACCCCTATTGCGAGGAATAGTGTATATGGGTCAGTGCGATCGATTTGTATGACAAAATGCACTTATCACACACTCAGTGTGCGATCCTATAAAGTATCAAACCAAAATGGTTTGCAATGTCAGCTATCAAGAGAAGTCCTCGGTTTGCAAAGATTTGCACCCCGCAAGTCGTACGAAAGATTCACCACAAGAATAGCATCTGTCATTTCTAGCAAGCTTCGGATATTTTGAGAGGGACAGAAAACGGATGTTTTGAGAAACATTTCTCTTAGACTTGGATTCTGTTTCTATACATGACAAAAGTATCAACGACAATTGAAGATCAAACATCTCAATTGTTGAGTCCATCAAAATCCATCGGATACGATGAATCTGTTGAATTTCATCGAATGCGGTCTTGACCTTTGCGTTGAGAGACTGTGATTTTTTGTAACCATTTGAGAACAGAGACAGCCATCTATTCTTTTTTAACCTTTGTATAGAACTTTCAAAACATCTGATCGGGAATCCTTGGTATTCTTTCTTTCTATACCACAAGTGTTCATTAACAAAATAATGGTTCCCATTGATCGCTGGTCGCAAAAATACTGGCTCCCTACGGAATAAGCGATTCTAACATTTAGAGAACGGGACCTATTCCTCTGTTTTATAGGTCCAATGTTATAACTCGCGGCAAGTCCGATTGGAGTTTGTCGACGTTTATCTTTGGTTGCAAACGTCATTGGTTTTCCATTTGAACTGCATGATAGTTACTCACTATTCAGCCATTTTGGTACATGGCTATCGCACACTGAGTGCATGATGAGTGAACTTCTGCATGTATTTTGAGCGCACTCGCCACATGCACTATCCCTGTACACTGGGCCCATCCCTGGACCACCTTGCGAGGACTGAAGCAAAGGATTTGTTGTGTCGCAGCAGGCAAAGACAAACATATCGGTGAAAAGGGCAGTACACTTTCGTCGGCCGGTAGACGGCCGTCGCAAAAATATGAAAAAGCTTCTCGGAGTGATCAACCGGCTGGTTGCAACAGACGATCCAGATAACGGAAGAAAAAACGGCCTTCGTAACTTTTGTTTCACTTTTATTACGGTGATAACACTAAAATGAAACAATGGACATGTCTAGGTCATATAGCTTATGATAGCTTTCAGAGGCTACAAGAGCCAGATGAAGCATACTTATCTCCATCAAAATGCTGCTAAACATTGTTGCGATCACTAGTCTGATAAAACTTTGTTTTTATATCAGGTAAAGGTTTTACTGCAAAATGATTGGCCCAAAAGACAAAACATGAACACATAATATTATCAGAAACAGAGAAACGTAGTTTGACCTCATTATGTTACCTTCCAAAACAATAATTCATCAGCCATATAAGACAAAATTTAAGGTCTGACTACTAGACACATGGGACAAACTAACACACTAAGTGTGTTCTTAGTGTACTTCTATATGGTGACTTAGCGCACTTGCCACATACACTAACCCCACGCACTGGGGTCCCTTCTAAGAAGAGAATTTTTTAACCACACAAGACAAAATAATAAGGTGCTCTTAAACACAAGAGACAAATAAGCACACTAAGTGCGTTCTTGGTGTACTTTTGTATGGTGACTAAGCGCACTGGCCACATACACTAGCTCCACGCACTGGGGTCCTTCCAAAGAAGTGTATCATTCTACCATATAGGACAAAACAAGAGTTGCGCTTGGACACAAGAGACAGATTAGCGCATTGAGTGCCCTCTCGGTGTACTTTGCTATTGTGAGTGAGCGCACTTGCCACATACACTAGCCCCACACACTGAGGTCCTTCCTAAAAAGAGACTTGTTCTGCCATATAGGACAAAAATGAAGAGTTCCTTTGACATATGAGAAAAATGAGCCCACTAAGTGCGCTCTCAGTGCAGTTTTGTATGGTGTCTATGCGCACTTGCCACATGCACTAACCCCACGCACTAGAGTCCTTCCTTAGAACAGACTTTTAGGCCATATAGGACAAAAGTACACTCTTCTAAAACACAATGGAAAGAGTGTAAGAATTGGTGTAAGCTACTCCCTTGTAAGACAGCACAGAGAAAATACACACCAAAAAACCAGTGTATGAAATGGCCTCGATTAACCATACCTCGTGGCCAAAGCACACCCCTACAAACTTGACCACGACAAGATTAGCTTTCGACATCACAAGCAATTCAGAACTTACGAGAGACCAAAATCATGGCCTACAGGACATGCTGAATGAAACTTTGTATAGTCTACCTATACACTCAGGCTAAGGGCCTTAGTACCAAGCTCGCCACTCCAAACACTGTGAGTTGAGCATCTAGGCGCCAAATCAGCCGTCCGCTGTGCCCTAGAGGCCAGTGGACATAGACGGCCACCGGGATCACGAGAGTAGCCTAATGGTAATATGCTCATCTCGGGCTGCACAGGAGGTACATGGGCCATAATTTCAAGGGCTGGACTCACTCGCAAGGGGAGAGGATGCAGGAGAATCAAGGACAGGTGCGACAGGAGATACAGACACTAGTGTGGCATGATATATGCCTAAAAAATGGACAACGGTAGTAGACTATATGTGGCAATGCGCCGGATAGCAACGGTCAGGAGAACGGATCCCAACATGGAGGCCGCCAACCGCTCTTGGTATTGCAACCAAGATAACATATCACCATCGAACAAGGGATCCACACTTTAGGTTTGTTCAGTTTGCAACCTCACAAAGTCTGCATAAACGTCTTATGTGTCTACTCTTAGTTTAACACTCCGTGAGGAGTCTCAAAGGCAAGAACTGTATGTGGATGCATGCAGGGTACAGGCTTTTGTACTTGCAGAGCTTTGCTAGTGCTTTTTCTTGCAGTGGCTCCACAGGAGCCAACCTCAGCCTACATCATACTTGGCACGTCCTAAGACCGCCAAGTGTCATCCTCAAGGCAGGCTCCAGAAAGTTTCATAAAAGCTTCCTGTCCCATTCCAGGCCACAAGGAGAAATACAGCCGTCGCGGGATTTGAGCCGGCAACCCATGAGCTCCGGCACCTGTCCCAATTATGCCACAAAGTTGTGCTTCCTATCATGATCTATAGGAGACATACCCATTTTGTGAAACCAACCACCCAGTTAGCTAGCCAGTGGACAAGGTGCATACCACTCAACAAATCTCTTCCTTAGACCTCCATCGATCTGCGGCTCACTGGACTCCATGAATGTCTTGGGACTCACTCTTCTTTTGTTGCACTCCTCGTGCCAAATCCACAAATGCCTGCAAAATACAAGGTAATCTCCAGCGGCTTGGTCATGCAGTCAGCAAGCATGCTCTTGGTTCCATAGTGCTGCAAGTCCACCACATTGTTCATGACCACGTCACATGAGTAGTGGCAACATATGTTGATGTGCTTCATTTGCCAGGACATGATCTCATCTTCAGCAATCGTGATGGTGCTTATGTTGTCCATGTGTATGTGTTGGCCTGAGGGTGAGTGTGCACCCTGGAGGGTCCCTAGCAGTGGCTGGTTCACACCACCAACTGTTTTTGGAGAGACTGAAACTGTGGAGGCAACTGGTTCCAGGGATGGCAGGAAACTGGTCAGAGAGTGAGGCAATAGTTTTGGCCTCAATTGATCGGGAATGAAATCTTTATCAAGGCTCACAAGCAGTGGAATTTTATAGCTACTTATCTAAGCTTTCCAGAACACCAAAGCATGCCACATTTGAAGCTTCCTAGCAGATTCTCTGGCTTCTAGAGTGGCCCTTGGTAGGTTGTCCTTTTCCCACCTAGGAAGGCATCACTTCTCTCCCCTAGAAGCTTCTGCTCCTTCCTAGATTCCTCAGCTTGCTTCTAGGAGGAGGGAAGGTGTCCAGAAGACCAAGACACCTCTAGATGCCTTGTAGGACAAGTCACCCCTTCCAGAAGGTGTGCCCCCTTCCTGGACCCTCACCTGGCCTTCTAAAAACTCAAGGAGGAATTCTAGAGGTTAAGCGAGCTTCCTGGCATCTATTTTCAACCTCCCTTAAGGCAGGGCAAAATTTCATCTTGTGGGACTTGGACTTGGGCCCCTGCCTCTACAGGTGGACGCCATCAACTTCTAAGCCACCTTGGCTTGTCTTCTCGGTGTTCCTTTTTGGAGTCACTCCTGCCATGGTGAGGAGCATTACTCCAGCAATCTCCCCCTTGCGCATCACCCATGGCAGTTGTCCAAGCTCAACCTGCAACGGAAGAGCCTTTCTCCTCATGGGAGGCGAGCTCATACTTCATTGCTCCCTCCCACTCAGCCCCATCCTTCTTGTGCAGTGCCTCCTTGAGGCTCCTCTTTTGCGAACCCAGTCCAAATGCCCTTGTTGGCATCGTATCTTTTTGTCCTTCTTTGCACACGGTTACTCATGCGGGGCTCGTGAGGCGGTTGTTGTTGTTGCTGTCCCCTTTTGGCGCCATCCTCTCCAAGCGCCTGCTCCTCCTCTCTCGGACACCTCGGAGACATCAGTCAATTCTCCGCCTCCGTGTCCATCTCCGGTGCTTCGGATTCCTCATCCAAACTGGCCGGAACAAATTGTGCCGTGTGCCCGTCTCTCGGGCTATCCTCTCCGGCTGGTGCTGCTGCGAGGACGTCACCCTGATTCACGTCCTACGACGTCCCCTCCTCAAGGAGTGGCATCCACTCCCCCCTTTTGGAGAGACCTGCCTCCTTGTCTATCCAACGGCTTTTCTCGTCGAACGTGACGTCCCGATTTCGCACAACTGCTGCCTCCTTGGGTCAAAGAGCCAGTACGCCTTGCTTCCACTCTCATATCCAAGGAGAATACACTGGCGGGTACGCGGGTCCAGCTTGCTCCGTCCCTCACGTGCCTGCACCATTGCATGTGCAACACAACCAAACATGCGAAGGTGACCCACCACCGGCTTCCTTCCGCTCCACACCTCTTGTGGCATCTTCCACGCCTTGCTCTCCTTGTCCTTCAGCGGCTTGATTGGCATGAGATTCATGATGTACGCTGCTGTCCTTGCCGCCTCCACCCAATACCGTTGTGTAAGGCTGGCGTCGCTGAACATGGATTGCACCATGTTAAGGATTGTGCGATCTGCTCTCTCTGCAATGCCATTCTATTGTGGGGAATGTGGACTTGTTTTCTGCCACTCAATCCTCTTGCTCTTCATCCACCCAAGGCACCCCGCATATTCACCGCTGTGTCACTCCGGAACGCCTTCACCTTCAACACTGTTTGCCGCTGCACATCAGCCACAAACTCCTGCATGCACGCAAGGACCTCACTCTTTTCCTTCATTGGGTAGAGGTAGAGTTTCCGGCTGTGGTCATCGATGAAGGTGAAGAAGTAGCGAGCTCCGCCAATGGAGCTCTCAAGCTTCACACACATCTGTATGTACCACGGCCAGTTTTGCCGATGCACGCATCCCCTTGGCGACAAACGGCTGCCGAGTTGATTTGCCAATGATGTATGGCTCACACACGGTCTCCATGGTTCCATCAAGGCCGTTAATTTGGAGACCCCGCACCACTTCCCTCTTAGCCATCTCCTTCACGATCAATAGAGAAATGTGGCAGAGTCGGCAGTGCCATAGGTCCAGGTCTCCTCCATCCTTCATTGCAAGATTGGCGGCATTAGATCCCACCCGGCTGCTGAGGATCTTCGCGCATAGCAGGTACAAGTCGTCCTCCCTCTTGGCACGCGCAATCACCTCACCTTTGCCCTTCTTGCGGATGACGGCCTCCTTCTTTGTGAAGAGCACCTCAAGTCCCTTGTCGGTAAGTCGGCTGACGGAGAGCAGGTTTGCCCCAAAGTTGGGCATATGCGGCACATCGTAGATTGTGCTCGTGACGGTTTTTCCACCCACAATTGACTCAATGCGGACGTTACCCTCACCGGCGGCCACCTCTGTTTTTCCATTGGCCACCGTCATGCGTCTCTCCGAGGCGCCGTAGGTGACAAATGCCGCCCTGTTGCATTGTGTATGGCGGCCTGATCCGGAGTCAATGACGGCAACTCCCGGATCCTTCATGTTGGTGGAGTTGTACACCATAAGGGCGTGCTCATCTGTCTTCCCGCCCCGCTGTGACCGATCTGTTTTCTTCTTGGGACAGTTGCGTGGGTAGTGGCCCTCCTTGCCACAGTTGAAGCACTCCCCCTTCTTGTCACCGTTCTTGGTGCCCTGTTTGGCACCCTTCCACTTATCGCCTCGGCCTCCACTTTGAGGATGAACCATGTAAGCTGAAATTGATGCTGCTACACTCTCTCGACCACCACATTGCATCCACTCATTCCGCACGTACTCAGCAACCTTCGGGTACTTCAGCTCGTCGGAAGGCCAGCCACCAAGGACTGTGATCATGGGACTCCAACTGTCTAGCAAGGCCAGAAGGAGGATCATAACTTGCAACTGAGAGTCGACCTCCCAACCAGTGGCCACGCACTCCGCTGCGAGCGACTCAATCTACTGCATAATCTCCATGATGTTGTCGCCTTCGTTGGCTCGGAGGGTGACGAGCCGTTTGAAGATGAAGAGCTGATTGGCAAGGTTGCTTGATTGGTAGACGGAGTAGAGTTTTGACCATGCGTCTGCGGCCAAGGTGCATCCTTGGATGTTCCCAAGTTGTGGTGGGCATAACGCGGACACAATGAGCGCCAATGCCTTTTTTTGCGCTTCTTGTATGCCTCCTTCACCTCAGCCGTTGCAGTCTCCGGCGGAGTAGTCTCATCACCTTTTACAAGCTCAAGCAGTCCCTTGTCGTCAAGGAAGACCTCAAACTATCACCTCCACAAGGCAAAGCCTGTCCCATCAAACTTAAGAATAGCGCGGCTGCTCTCTTGCTCGCTGGTTGCCATGTCTTGCTATTGGAAGCGTGAAATCAAGCTGGCTTTGAAGCCCTTAGAGGCGTGGACCCATAACCCTTTGTTGGCCTGAAGGTGAGTGTGCACCCTGGAGGGTCCCTAGCAGTGGCTGGTTCACACCACCAACTGAATTTGGAGAGACTGAAACTGTGGAGGCAACTGGTTCCAAGGATGGCAGAAAACTGGTCAGAGAGTGAGGCAATAGTTTTGGCCTCAATTGACTTGGAATGAACTCTTCGCCAAGGCTCACAAGCAGTGGAATTTTATAGCCACTGATCTAAGCTTTCCAGGACACCAAAGCATGCCAGATTTGAAGCTTCTTAGCAGATTCTATGGCTTCTAGAGTGGCCCTTGGTAGGCTGTCCTTTTCCCACCTAGGAAGGCATCCCTTCCCTCCTCTAGAAGCTTCTGCCCCTTCCTAGATTCCTCTGCTTGCTTCTAGTAGGAGGGAAGGTGTCCAGAAGACCAAGACACCTCTAGATGCCTTGTAGGACAAGTCACCCCTTCTAGAAGGTGTGCCCCCTTCCTGGACCCTCACCTGGCCTTCTATAAAACTCAAGGAGGAATTATAGAGGTTAAGCGAGCTTCTTGGCATCTTTTTTTCACCTCCCTTGAGGCAGGGCAGAATTTCATTTTGTGGGACTTGAACCCGGGCCCCTGCCTCTAGAGGTGGACACCATTAACCACTAAGCCACCTTGGCTTGTCTTTTTGGTGTTCCTTTTTGGAGTCACTCATGTGAGGAGCATTACTCCAACAATATGACCGTGGTGTCCTTCGGTGGCTGTGTCATTTTGCCAAGCAGGCTGCACAGCCACAAAGTCTCCATGCACAACTTAGATAGAGCAATGTACTCTGCCTCAACTGTGGAAACAGAAACACAATCTTGCTTCCTGCTAGCCCATGAGATAGCAGCGAAAGTAAACATGCAAATGTATCCAGAGGTGGATTTCCGGTCATCAAGATTTCTTCCCTAGTCGGCGTGAGTGTAGCACTTCAGGCGGAGGGGATCTGTACCAAGGAGAAGGCCCATGTGACGTGTCTTCTGCAGGTAGCACAAGATGGGCTTGACTAATTGCCAATGTTGTGGCCCTGGGTTGGCCACGAACCTGCTCACTTGTCCTAGAGCATAGCAGATGTCTGGACAAGTACCTACTTTGGTGTGCATGATGCTATCCACCGCGGAATTGTAGGGGACGTGTTGCATCTCCCTTTGCTTTGCTTCATTGCTTGGTGACATGGAGGCCTTCAGTTTTGCATCGGTCATCATTGGGGTGCCAACAGGTTTGGAGTCTTCCATGTGAAAGTGCTTAAGTACCTCATCAATGTATTGATTTTTGTTGAGGTTGATGTTGCGTGCTGCTCGGTTGTGATGAAGGCAATCTCAAGGTCCCGAGTACTCAAGAGGAAACATGTCCTTCATTTTAAACCTTTTGGTGAGGGCAGACTTCAGCTCATCCAGCAGCTCGACCGAAGACGAGCAGATGATCACATGATCCGCTAATAGTACAACGAGCATCAACCATCTCCCATCATCACGCACGTACATGCTTGGGTCATTCTGACAATGCGCAAAGGAGATACTGGTCAAAAAACCATCCAACTCTTTGTACCATATCATTGGGGCCTGTTTCAGCCCATAGAGCGCTTTCAACAATTTGCACACCTTGTCCTTGGGAACTTTGACTCCTTCGGGCACCTCCATCAGCACTTCCTTGTCGAGCTTCCCATAAAGAAAAGATAGCATTATGCCTATCTAGAGTATCTCCAGGTTCCTTGCGGCTGCGATCGCAAGGAGAGAGTGGATGGAGGCAAAGGTCACAATGGGTGCAAATGTCTTGTCATGCTCAGAGCCAGGGTGTTGAGAAAATCCCCTGGCCACTATCGTTGCCTTGAACTTTTCAATTTTGCTGTCTTGCTTCTTTTTCACTCAGAGGATCCACTTGGATCCCACCACATGGGCCTTGTCTGTTCTATCCACGAGCACCCGCATGCCACACTGAGCAATGGATGTGAGCTTGTTGTCCACTACCTCCTTCAACTTGGCCGCTTCCGTGCCATTCAGTGCCTCCGCCACTATGGATGGCTCTCCCTGAGCCATGCACGACCAGCGAAGGTCAGTCCAATCATCCTCATACCACAAAGGTGCTTTGTTTGTATGCAAATTGTGATGGGGTGCTAGTGTGGTTTCCTCCTTTGTTGCTGGTGCTACCACGGGTGGTGTTATGTTTTCGTTATCATCAGAAGAGTTGTTGGAATCCAAGTCAGACTCGGAAGCTCCGGACGCCTCAGTATCCACATCCATGTCAAATGCTGTATCATCCTGCGCACCTGCTCTCCCATTTCCACAACCTGCTACCAAAGCAAGCCTGTTGTTGGGTGCTTGGTCTTAGGACCCAAGCAACACCATCCTCTCTCCTCCCTTGGGAGCAAGGATCGGGTATAGCAGCTTTCCTTTTCCAAGGGTGCATTCGTCAAACTCAACGTCGCGGCTCCTCCGGAGCTTTCCTAGTGCCTAGTCCCAAAGCTTATAGGCTTTGTGTGACATGCCATACCAAACCATAACGCACTTTATGGTACAGAATCCAGCTTCCCTCCACCTTCTCTTGACTGGATCTTCACCCATGGAGTTGATTGGAACACCTTTAGATGAGAGGCGTTGGGTTTCTTTCCCGACCATGCTTCTTGTGGGGTCTTCAGGTGCTTAACCTGCTCCATTCCACGCTTCCGCAAGGCGATTGCTGGTGTGAGGTTTAAGAGGTAGTAGACCATTGTTGCATCTTCAGCCCAAAAGCGAGGTTGGAGCTTGGCGTCAAAGAGCATGATTTGCACCATGCCGAGTAGGTTTTGGTTCATCTTCTCGGCCAGCTCGTTGCTTTGGGGGTTGTGAGGGGTGGTTTACTCCTGGCAGATGTCATGATGCTTGAGCCAAGGCTTGCATGCCTCGTACTCATCCACGTTGCCAGTTTGGAGCGTCATCACCTTCTTGGATGTTTGTCGCTCTACCATGGCGACGAACTTGAGGAGCTTTTTCTTGACCTCGCCCTTTGTTTTACAAAAGTACATCTACAACTTGCAGTTGTGGTTGTCAGTGAAGGTCAATACTTGCTTCCTCCGTTATTCGTCATGCGAAATGGTCTGCACATGTCAGTGAGGTTCAGATCCAAGACATTCGCCGCTCGTTGACCTCCTCTGCCAAACGGCTTCTTCTTTGCCTTTGATAGGAGGCATGGTTCACACAACGTACACCCTTCTCCATGCTTAATGGTGCACCCTTCCATTCTGTGGACTACCTCTTGCTCCTACATCTTCTGTAGCATGTTGCTGGCCACATGGCCAAATCGCTGGTGCCACAATTCAGCGTGAGTGTCCTTGATTGATGTGGCGGCCGTAGTGGGCGCTGGCGGTGCATCCTTTGGCATTGGTGCCACTGTCTTGGTGGCTCATGCTAGTCCCTCATCCGACACATTAGTGACTTTGGTTTGAAGCAGTAGAGGTCATTGACTCTTGAAACTTGATGCATGAGGCCGTCTTTGGTGTACAAAACTTTGATGTCCTAGATTTTTAGGACCACGTCTTCCTTGTTGGTGAACACCAGTGTCATGTTGTTCTCAATGATTTGTGACACCGATAGCTGCAAAGGAAGGCATGTACACTACCTTTTGAAGATTGACCTCTTTCTTGGCACCGTTCACGTTGAACATGATTACCATGCCCCCTTTGCCCATGGCTTGGATGACGCCGCCGTTTGCATATCTGATGCGCATGTCAAATTCAGCCATGGAGACAAATCCGCCCTTCTCTTTTGAGGAGTGGTGGTTGGTGCCCGAGTCAAGGGCAATTGCCCCGGGCCTAAGGGGCACAGACCCCTTCATGGACAAGGCTTCAGCCATCATGTCCATGAGCTCCTTCGTCTCCTTTCCACCTTTGTTTCTGCCTCCTTTCCTAGGACTATGGCAGTCCCATCACAGCGCCAAATCTTGCCACAGCTGTGACAATTGTTGGACGTCTTGGAATGTTTCTCGCCACCATTGCCTTTCCCTCCACCGCTTCCACCGTTACCTTGATTGGAGCGAGATATTGCACCTTGTCAACTGAAGTGAGAGGCATAGGCTGAAATATTTGCCTCATTGCCACTGCGTCGCATGGACTCGTTCCGGAAGTGTTCGGGAACAGCGTCATACGTCAGATCTATCTCCTTCTATCCACCAAATACCGTGATCAAGGACCCCCAACTTTCTGGCAGGGCCATCATAATGATCATGGCACACATGTTGGAGTCGCGATTCCATTCCATTTGCTTGATCTCTTGCAGCATGTTGTTGAACAACTATAAAAATACGGGTATCGATTCTGCTTTGCTCAGCCTCATCGACATCAACCTTTGGAAGATGAAGAGTAAGTTTGCTAGGGCATTTGATTGATGCACACATGAATGTTTTGCGTATGCCTCGGCAGCGGACGTGCATCTTGTGATGTATGAGTGTTGATTCTCATTGATTGATGTCACAAGTATGGAGAAAGCCCTGTTGTTCTTCATCGTCCATGCTGCAAGGACAGCCACGAGTGTAGCCACTCTCACATTAGCGGGTGCTATCTTGATCCCCTTTAGCATGTCAAGGTAGCCACACACATTCATGACAATCTCATACTGTAATTTCCACAAGGAAAATTGCCTATCCCAGTGAGTTTAGACATACCCTCCACAAGGCGGGCTTGACTCGGATCCACCATTTTAGGCGGCTACTTGTCTTCTCTGCTTCACTGTGACTCTCGTCTGTTGAGGCCGATGAGGCTGATGAGGCTGCTAACTGAGACCATTATCAAAAGGTGCAATTGGTTCCATTGCAGACCCCTCATGCCGATGATCGGCTAAGGTGATGGTGACATCGCGAGGAAAACAGACTTGGGTTGTACTTTTGAAATAGTATGCACCTTGTCCACTGCCTAGCTAGCTAGCCACACATACAGACAAGGCATGCACTGCTCTATGGAGTACGTCCGCTTGGTCCGTTTTGAGATGGGCCAGGAATGCACTGCCCATAATGGGTATGTCCCCTGTGGCTCATCATTGGAATGATACCTTTTTTGGCTTGGTTGAATAGGCACCGGAGTCTCAAACAAGAGGTCGCGGGTTCAAACCCCGCGACTGCCGCAGTTTTCTTTGTGGCTTAAACAGGGA
Organism: Penium margaritaceum; assembly: GCA_023375785.1. NCBI lineage: Eukaryota > Viridiplantae > Streptophyta > Zygnematophyceae > Desmidiales > Peniaceae > Penium > Penium margaritaceum. The sequence continues at coordinate 20,181 of SZWC01004480.1, read as the reverse complement.
CAGGAAGCTTCTAGGAAGCTTACTAGAGCCTGCCTTGAGGATGACACTTGGTGGTCTAAGGACGCGCCAAGTAGGACTGTAGGTTGAGGTTGGCTCCTGTGGAGCCACTACAAGCAGAAGCTTTAGCAAAGCTCTGCAAGTATAAAAGCCTGTACCTTGCATGCATCCATTTACACTTCTTGCCTTTGAGACTCTTGACAGAGTGTCCAACAAAAGGGAGACACTAAACACCGAGATGCGAACTTTGTGAGGTTGAAAACCAAACGAACCTAAGGTGTGGACTCCTTGTTCGAGGGTGATATGTTACCTTGGTTGCAATACCAAGAGCGGTTGGCGGCCTCCCATGTTGGGACCCGTTTTCTAGACCGTTGCTATCCGGCGCATTCACACGTACCACCTTCTAAAGGGGTATAGCTTCATCCTGTTGGGGCTCAAGGATTTTTTCCAATACGGACAGAGTTATTCTTTGTCCCCTAGTCTGCCACGTGCACGCACCCTACATGAAGAAGCTGATGGAGCTGATGGGGCAAATGGAGCCGTCCAATGTTTGCATCCACGTTGTACCTGTGCATCCTACAAGACCACTCATGAGTCGGACTTGGAAGCCTGCCTTAGAATCACAAGTGCCGGCCCATAATCCTTTGTCAATGTGCCAGATAGCAATGGTTAGTAAAACGGGTTCCGACATGGGAGGCCGCCAATCGCTCTTGGTATTGCAACCAAGATAACATATCACCCTTGAACAAGAGATCCACAATTTGGGTTCATTCAGTTCACAACCTCACGAGGTTGGCATGAATGTTTTTAGTGTCTACCCTTGGTTGAACACTATTTGAGGAGTCTCAAAGGCAAGAACTGCAAATGGATGCATGCAAGGTATAGGCTTTTGTGCTTGCATTGCTTTCCTATTGCTTCTGCTTGTAGTGGCTCCACCGGAGCCAACCTCAGCCTACAGTCCTACCTGGCGCGTCCTAAGGCCGCCAAGTGTCATCCTCAAGGCAAGCTCTAGTAAGATTCTTAGAAACTTCCTGTCCCATTTTGGGCCATAAAGAAAAATGCGGCCGTCATGGGGTTTGAGCCCGCAACCCATGAGCTCCGGAGCCTGTCCAGACTAGGCCACAAGGTTGTGTTGCCTATGATGATCTCCTGGGGACATATCCACTATGGGTAGTGCACTACTGGCCTATCTCAAATCAGACCAAGGGGACGTACTCCATGGAGTAGTGCATGCCTTGTCTTTACATGCAACGAGCCAGCCAGCCAGCTAGCCAGTGGACAAGGTGCATACCATTCAACAAGATGTGCCCTAGGGACGTGACGCCAACACAGTATCAGGTGTGCACGTGAGGCTTGGCACGAGCATGGGATCAGGTGTGCTAGAGGGGACTGACAATGACATGAAATCAGGTGTACCAAAGGGGCTTGCAACGGCACGGGATCAGGTGTATTAAAGAGGAGTGACACTCATACATGATCAAGTGTGCCTGAGGGGACCCACAAGGCTATTCGACCCACAGCCACAATGGATTGATCGTAAGCAGCTAGAGATTAGACCACAGGTGATGATGCCTAGATGGACCCATCTACAAGATGGAATCCCCCATCTGTCAGGAAGCTATACAGGTGGAAACATGGCTTGTGGCTAGGGACAGCATGCTGGACAAGTTGCGGTAAGTGAGAGACTCAAAGAAGAGAGCATTGGGAGGCTCGACTATGCAATGGCAAGTGCGGTACCAAAAGTGCTAGGCCTTTGACCGCAGGTTTATTCTTAGAAAGGCTTACATGCAACCCTGAGGTGAAACCTTGGACCCCTGCTGGTCCTTGGTGTACGAGACATAGGCTAGGGAACCCCAGATGTCAGTGAGACAGAGATCCGTGTGATGGCCAAACCATAGCTTGTACGTTGAGACATCGGCTGGAAGAGGACTATGCGGCAAGCGGCTCTAGACCCACGTTATGAAGGAGAAGCCCTCAAAGGTAGAGGACTTTGGAAGACGGCACTTAGGATGCATGGCATGGACCACATCCTCCATAGTGTGGTTCTATCACTCAGACAAACCGTTCTGTTGTGGCGTAGTAGGGAGTGAGAGTTTGAGATAAACACAGTGCTGCATACATAAGGTATCGATCTTGCTTAAGAACTCGCCACCACAATCCAAGATGAACGTGTGAAGGGTGTGAAAAAACTGGCACTCAGCCATCACCGGCCAAAGATGAACCGCAAGGGGAGCATAACTCTTATGGCATAAGATGTAGACCCACTACATCCAGGTGAATTCATCATTTAGGGTGAGAACATATTGACCCCAATACGAGAAGGACAAGACTGGGAGGGGACAAAGGAGTTTCGAGTGGACCAACTCCAGCGGATGTACTGACCGAGAACTTGAGTCTGGATAAGTGCAGCGATGCGTCTTATCATGTGCATAGAAAATGCAATCGGTCTTAGGCGGCTCATCAAATGAAACCACCTCAAGACCAAGGACAGATGAGTCTACATGAGCTTGGACACAGCGTCCAAGCTGATAGCAATGCAACAAGCATTGGTGCTCGAGGGAGAGTAGGCCACACGCACACATGTAGGTAAAAGAGGACAAGGAAGGAGGCACAGATGGAGGGCGGTGTGTGATGCGGTACAGGCCATCAATGACAGATACAAAGAGGAAAACAACATGAATATCATAGGTGGAAACAGTGGCAGAGTCTGAAGAGTGCCCAATAGAAATATCCATTCAAGTGTAGGCATGAACAGATAGCAGGTTGCGCTCCAAAGCAGGAACGTCGAGCATGCCAAAGATGTACAAGGGGGCAGACAAACCATCAAAGTGTACCACCCCAACGCCTTGAATCGGAAAGGACTCACCTGATCCTACGCAAACAGACCAAACAGCCCCAACAAGACCAAGGAAAACAAAGTCAGCACAATGGCAGGTGATGTGGTGAGTGGCACCTAAGTCAATGATCCAGGTACCACTTGCCGCAAGACCCGTCATCCACACCAAGCAACGGGCCACAAAACACCCCACAGCTGCCAAACGCTCAATATGGGTGACTGAAACATGATGGACAACACCAATCTGGGACTCTTTCAACAACTATAAAGTTTTAGGCCCGAAGTCATCATCGGCAGTTGACGCTCCCCGATACTCATCATCATCGTCCATATACGTGACAAGAGAGCATACGGCGGACCGCACATCTGTGTCAATATACTTAAACCTCCCTGAGTGCGGAGCGCCAGAAGTTGACAAAACTCCAAGATGACGTGGTTGCGTGGGTGTGCCGCATCAGTATCATTGGAGTCAGGTGGAGGATCAGTTGTTGTTGTGGTCTCACGGCTGATCTGCGTGGTGGTGGATGTAGCCGTCTGCTGGATATGCGCAATTTGAAGACCTCGCACGATCCCCATCCAGTCGAGGGGCTGTGTGCACTCCGTGTAGCGATGTGTAACCCCACAGTTTTAGTGATGGACTATACTGTCAGAACAAGAATACAAGGTTCACACAACTGTCCCAGGTTCACCTTGCACCCTGTCTCCACCCTCAGCTGCCCCTCATGTCTCCAGACCTGAGCATGGATGATTCCTGGTCCGATCCTCTTGTGTGGTGGTTCACCTCGCCCTCGCAGCGGTGCAACTGCCCGCACAAAGCCGGTAGTTTCTTGGTCGGCTTTGCCGCCTGAGGCGTCCACCACCAATGACATTCCACGAACTGCCCGCACCAAGCCCACCAACGGTACACGTGCGAAGCCCAACGTGCACCAATGACCAGCACTGACATCTAGACCGCGGACCATTCCCCGCTACCCGCCAACGGCCCTCCACTTCCACACTCCAAGCAACGGGGGCATCATAGAGCCACATGGCATGGTGGAGGCAAGCAGTGCACTTACATGTGGAGTCATGAAGCGGCTCCACACTCAGCAGCAGCAGCAGCAGCATGGCGGAAGCAGATGGCACACCACCCACCTTAGTACCAGGTATAGGAAAAATCGCTCTTTTTCATTGCTATATTCAGCCACAATACTTAAGTAGTAGCTATTCCACATATCCTTTGCCTCTGATTATGATACATTCATCCATCAGTTCATCTTTCTCTCGCTTCAATTGCTCCGTTTCCAAATGCCTTCGATCATCGCCTCCGCTTCCCCTCGGCTTCACCCGATTTTCATGACATATACTTCTTCCGCCACCACCAGACTGCTGCAAACCCTACTACTGCTGCCCCTTACTTTAGCTCTGTATTTCTTCCTTCCATTGCGCAACGGCAGCTACACCCTGGGAGGAAGGAAAAAGTGAGAGGGTAAGGACAAGGTGATGAGGAGGAGAGGGATTGTCAGTGAGGCGGTTGATGTGGCAACCAGTGGACTCGCTTGATGGGCTTGTACAACCTCACATGCAATTGTCCACTGCACATGGTACTGCTGAGCCCAAGGGAGCAGCTCTAAGGAGTCGGAAAGCTAAACAAGAATCACCTCGTCAAAGTAGGTAAACATATCAACAAACTCCATGTGTGCCCCGACTATGATGGTGTGCTCGCCGACGTTGCCAAGGTGAGTGTAGATCTGCATTACTTGAGTTGGTGGCAGCCTACAGGCTGCCACCGACTCTGAGGGACCTTGCCGAAGGCATTTGAGCTCCAAGAGATGAGCTGTCATCATTGCATGGATCTCGCCTGCAAGACGGGTCAAGACCAGCTCCTAGCCATGGTGGGGGTCCGCTCCGATGCCCGTACGAGGGGCCCTTAGAACCAGGCAGAAGTCGACAATGGCATCCTGGGACACGGCATTTATGGTTAATCGACCTAAATTCATGCACTCGAGTTCGAGTGCATCGGCCAAAAAAGCCGCGTCGGAAGTTTCTTTCCGAATTTGCCCTCAATTTCAGCGACGACCCCTTTTTCGCCAAAATCAAGGGCGAAGTCCAATCGTTCTGACATCGGCTTTGCCGATGTCAGAACGGTGGTCGACGCTCGATTGCGAGGTTGCGATGGAGCGACGACCCCTTTTTCGCCAAAATCAAGGGCGAAGTCCAATCGTTCTGACATCGGCTTTGCCGATGTCAGAACGGTGGTCGACGCTCGATTGCGAGGTTGCGATGGAGCGACAACCCCCTTTTTTTGCGTCAGACATGCAAACCCCCTCGTACAATTTAGGGTTTTCTGTGTTTTGTGTGGGCGAAGCCCACGCAAAACACAAAACCCTACACCGTACGAGGGGGTTTGCATGTCTGACGCAAAAAAAAGGGGTCGTCGCTCCATCGCAATCGAGCGAAAAAAACGCCCTTTTCATTTTTTTTCACACCACGCAAATCCGCGTTCAACCACTATTTTGAAGCCCAAACGTCGAACAAACCCATCCCTGAATTACATTGGGGGGTTTAGGGTTTTATCTTTGCGCGGGCATCTGCTGGGCCCCGCGGTAGCGGAGCCCAGAAAATTCCCTTCCATCGCAGGGGGAGTCTCGGACCCCCCATCCTAACCTACCCGCAAACCCCCCTCGAACAGTCACAAACCCCTCGCTCAAGGGGTTTGTGACTGTTTGACGACTTCGCTCGCGAAGCTCCGCCTGCGACGTCGCAGAGCTGGACAAAGTCCGATTTTGCCCCCCGAAGTCAGACTTCCGGCCCGAAATCGTGCACTGATCTATGAGTGCACGATTTTGGGTCGACTAACTCAACCTCGGTTACGGCAGAGAGCAAGCCGCTCATAGCTCTAATTGCAATGTGCACCTGATGGGGGTTGGGAGTGTGATAATGGTTCAATTAATATGGTAAAACGGCTTCCACATTAGCCCAATACCTGGAAGAGGATATCCAGGGCGTCACAACCAACATCACTATTGTAGTGTGGTGGTGGGGTCTCAAAATCCTTTGACCAACGATCTGTGGGAAGGGCAATCTCAGTGGAACGCTTGAACGCACAAGGGATTGGAAGTCCACCAAAGGGCACTCGGAGAGCAATGTGTTGAGAATAAAGGTGCAGACAACCCAAAATCCTACGCGAGAGTGGTTGATGGATGTGAGGGTGCTATAAAGTGACAAAAATAGGTTCCTTCATAGAAATCATTGCTACAATCAAAGGCAGCCCTCCGAGAGGTGATCAAGCTCACCAAGTGCCGCTAGGCAAGACCAATTGTATGTGAGAGACAAGTTGTACGCTGCAGAGAGAAAAACACGGAAGGATGTGAAATTGTGTGGAGAGTGCTAGTGGCTGGTTTGACTCAAGGATGAGAAATCAAATTAGCACAGCTTTCTAACAAGCCTAAGTACGCCTCATTTGGAACATGGAGCTGGAAGAAGCACTCTGTCAAACTTCACCACCTAGCACACTCCTAGCCTGGCGGGATGAGCGGCAGTCACACTCTCACACAAGAGAATTACCATCCCTGCCATGTGCACAACCAATATTCTTGGTGGGGAACTTCCTTGAAGCTCCCTAAAGATCCTCCTGCCACCTTTCCACCTTGAAGGCCGTTCCAAATCTCCCTGGAAGATAATTGTGGCCGTCATTGGTGCTGGTAGTACAGGAGCCATCACTTAAACCGGACCAATTGCCACCAAACCTTGAAAATCCATTTCTTCCTCAAACGGACTCCAAACTGAGTTCCGTAAAGTGCTACACAACCAGGAAAACATCATTAACTCACAAATTGTGACCTGATGATTTCTATCGAGCAACCAACTTTGATCACTTTTTTTGGCACCCCATATCCAACATTCTCCCTCTTTGTAAGAAGAAAAATCACACAATTCAGGCCTCACGTGGGTGCTGGATGTCACCACCGTGAAACCCCATGGGGTCCGTGCCACGGGGCCTGGCTTGGCAGTCATTGCGGCAGAGAAGGCCAAGGCGAGCCTATACTGTGCGGTGGAGGGGAGCGGTAGGCAGATGCGTCCTCTAGCCAGGGAGACTCTTTGGGGCCTCGGTGACCACTTGTGGTCCTTTCTGGCTCGCCTCGCCAGGGTCTGCCTGGCACGGGGGCCGCGCCGCTGCTCGGAGGAGGTCTTTGAGCATTGGGCCTAAAGGGCGGTCTCTACCCTTGCACAACAGGTCTCCATTGGGGGCATTTGCAGCCAGTGTGCTGCGATACGGTTCCACGGTGTCGTTCATTGTACAGCTGCAGACCCTCGGCCTGATGAGGATGTTCTTCCAGTGGCATATGGACTGGGTTTGCTGAGTGCCCTCTCTTTGTCAGATCTTTTTGCTTTTGAACCGGTCTTTGCTGGTACTTAGCTGCTTTTCCTTTCCACCGTTCATGTGCCGTTGGTGGCGGCGTCCTTTATACCCCGCAGATGTGCCGGTCAGGGGTGGCGTGTTTCTTGGTTTCTTATTGACCGCATGGAAAAAAAATCACACAAGTCCACACTGTGCCCTCAGCTGCTGAAAGCGATGTGCTGCCAACGGCTTGGTCATGAAATCTGCCAGCATCATGCTTGAGGGGCAGAACTTGATGTGCATTACCTCCTTTGCCACGAGCTCCTGGAAAAAGTGGTAGTGCAGGTCGATAAGCTTGGTGCAGGCTTGGAACTCTGCATTCTTTGTGACAGCAATGTCACTCATGTTGTCGCAGTAGATGGTTGTTGCAGTTTTCTGCTGCTAGCCAAGACTTTCCAGCAGCTCACGCAGCCACACTGTGTCCTTTGCTACTTCGCTCAAAGCGATGTACTCAGCCTTGGTGGAGGAGAGAGCAACACACTCCGGCTTCTTACTCCTCCAGATGATTACTGCTCCTCCAAGTAAAAACACAAAACCACTTGATCTCCTTGTATCCAGATCTCTACCGTAATCTGCATCGCTGTAGCCAATGAGGATGGGGCTGTTGTTGCCGTTGAAGGTGAGGCTAAGGCTGCTGCTGCTGTCAAGGCAACGCAGCACGCACTTGACGACCTCTCAATGGGGCACACCCGGGTCAGCGCAGAACTTGCTGACTGCTCCCACTGCTTGGTTGATGTGAAGGCGCGTGCTGATAACTGCATACATGAGGCTCCCGACTGCTGCTTGGTATGCCACCGCCTCCATGCGGCTGCTATGATGCTTGCCATGAGGATCCTGCGTGATGCTCAGCTTTGCTCCTACTTCCAGCAGCATCGCCACTTCCGTGCACCTACCATGTTGAAGCGCTTGACAACGTTGCTCACGTAAGTGCTCTACAACAGCTCCAAGGTCTGCTGCTGTCGTTCATGCTTCACCTGGAGACCCAGGTAGTAGTTTAGCTCTCCCATTGCCATCATGTTGAACCTGGCTACATGGGAGTGCTTATAATCTTCAAGAAGAGGCCTTGAGTCAGGAAAAAAAAAAAACAAGTCATCGACATAGAGCAGGATGATGCCCTGGCTTCCATCCTGTGTGCCCATAGACTGCGTGATCTGCCTCACTGTGCACAAAACCAACGCTAGCTAGCTCCCCATGAATCTTGTGGTACCATGCACGTAGCGCTTGCTTTAGGATGTAGAGTGCCTTCACAAGCTTGCACACATGATCCTCCTACCCTTCCACCACATACCTCTCTCGTTACTCCATGAACACATCCCCCTTAAGGTTACCATTAAGAAATGCACACGTCACATCCATCTGGTGCGCCTCCCAGTCCATGGCAGCGGCAAGAGCAAGGATTGTACGGATGGAGGGAAAAGTTGCAATGGATGCGAAAGTCTCATTGTAATCTAAACCCTCAGTCTGCGCATGCCCCTTTGTATCCAGCCGTGATTTGTACCCGAGCACCTTACCACCAGTAGTGCGCTTGCGCCAGAAGACCCCACAATAGCCAATCATCCGGCTGCCACGTGGAGCTTCTGTGAGAGTCCAGGTCTCATTCTTCATGAGTGCCTTGTACTCCTCGTCCGCTTCGGCACGCCAATCTGCTGCATTGTCACTATTCTTGGCTTTGCTGAATGTCGTTGGGTCCTCAGTGATCGTGTGGAAGAGGAGCTCCAGGTCTGAAGACTCCTGTGAAGATGATAATGTGTATAGGTGTAATAGCTCCTCCAGCGGCCTCTGTTTGCTTGCAAGGCGCTCGGATTGCCACAGCTGCTCCACAGGACAATCTGCACCATGGTTGAGGTGTGCAAACCTCCGTGGTAGTTGTTGCTGCTTGTTCGGCTGCTCCTCTTGTCTGCTTTGGTGTCCAGCTGCTTCAATTCCTTAGCTCCCTTTGCTGCTCTATAACTACTTCCTTGCGCTTGCTCCTCTTCATATGCAGGCTCTTCCGCTCTCACTGGCTCAAGTGCCGTGGCAATGGTGACTGCTTCCATAGGGCTCCATGTCTAGCCCTTCATGTCCTCCTTGAATACCATGTCACGGTTGTGGACAATCTTGCGTGTGGTAAGGTTGTACAGCCGGTATCCCATGGTGTCATAGCCGAGGAAGGCAGCCTTCACACCCTTGGCATCTAGCTTGTTGCAGTTAGCGGCAGGCACATGGACAAATGCACCTCATCCAAGCACCTTTAGGTACGTCACGGTCGGCTTGCATCCCATCAACGACTCCTCCGGCATCATCAGCTGCACAGCACCCGTGGGGCTCCGGTTTTTCAGGTGCATGACGGTGTTGAATGCCTCCACTGAGAATGTTGGCGAGAGCTCAGCATCCTTGAGCATGCTGCAGACACTCTCCATGAGTGTGCAGTTGACACACTCAGCCACAAATTCAGCTGCGGTGTTACGGGTGGCGTCACCTCGTGTTGAATCTCGTGGTTCTTGAGGAAGTTGCAGAGTCATTGAAGAGGTACTTGCCTCCGCCATTGGTGCAAAACACCTTCAAATGCCTGCCACTCTCATTCTGTGCAGCAGCCACCCTTGCCTTGAATGCGTCAAAAAATTCATCCTTGTAGCACAGAAAGAACACCCATGTCTTTCGTGACTTGTCATCAATAAACGTTAGAAAGGAAAGCTTGCCATAAAAGGACTATGATGGCATGGGACCACACACGTCAGAGTGCACAAGAGACAGAAGCTCAGCTGCCGCCTTTCTCTCCCTCGTGAATGGATTGCGGGCTTGCTTCCCTTCAATGCACCTCTCGCAGGCCGACACATCAGGCTGCTTCACCTCCTTCAGCTGTAGGCCACGCACCATTTGTTGCATGGAGATGATTGCGCCAAAGCCAAGGTGTCCAGGCAGGCGATGCCACAGGCCGATGTTGTTATCTCCCACTCTCGTAGCTGCTGCTGAGGTAGTTCGTTTCTTGGATGCCACGAAAAGACGGTAGTGGCCATCATCATTGCAAGCACCTGTCTCGCACATGATGAGATGGTGCAACCACCATTCTCAAAGCAGATCTACAGGCCTTTGGAGACGAGAGAGGGAAAAAAGAGGAGTTTTGCCGCCAACCTCGGAACATGGAGCACCCCCTTCACACGAAGTTCCATGTGTTTCTCCTCGACAGAAGCACAAAAGACAATCTCACCATCTCCACCCGCCATCTGCACATGATTATCACCCATGTATACTCTGCAAGGTTCAATAGCGGTGTACACAACAAACCACTCCCAGTGACAGGTTATGTGCCAGTGGCTCTCAAGTTGATGATCCACAACAAGGCAGTGTTGGCGGAGACGTGCAGGACCCAGATGGTGCTCACGAGTCCAGCCTCCCAATTAGCGGTGTTGGTAGAGGCGTTGGGTTGTTTCCACGCCCCTACCTCAGTCGCAAGATGTGCCTTCTTCTTCCGGAATTTGTGCGCCTAATGACCTGGCTTCTTACAGTAATGCCAAATTCCCTTCTTCTTTCCCCCACCTCTGCCACGATTGGTTGATGCAGCACCACCTCTAATACTCATGTTGGTTACAAGGGCTACGTCGAGTCTGCTTCCTCCTTCTCCGTCCTTCTGGTACTCCTCCTTAAATAGCAGGCTGTCTTCCATGTCATCAAGCAAGAGCTTATCAGCACTCTGGTCTAGGGAAACAATAAGAGGAGTGTAGCTACTAGGAAAGCCAAAAAGAATGGTCAGCATGACAACACTTTCGTTGACAGGGCCCTCTATCGCAGCAAGCTAGTCAGCCAAAACTTTCACCATGTTCAGATAATTGATCATGGAGCCCGACTCATCCATCTTCACGGTGTGAAAGCAACGATGTAGCTGCATGTTTGTGAGGATTGACTTGGAAGCATTGGTGGACTGAAGCTTGTTCCAAACGTCTCTTTGCGTGAGGATGTCGCGGACAAGGAATTACTGCCGTTCGGCAAGGTGGAGGTATCTTGTGGCGAGGGCGCAGTCCCGCTTGTCGCGGTGGGTACGGACCTCGACAGTGGAGAGGGAGGATTCAACAGAGTCAGCCTCACTCACGTGGATCCAGGGTCTCTCCTCTATCAGCACCATCTTCATGTTGTTGTTCCACTTGAAGAAGTTATTGCCTTCAAAATTGGCCATGTTGACGCCGACCACCACAGAAGCGGATGTTGCCATGTTGACAGCAACGTTGGTCCACGAATGGCTTCTCTCACACACCAGTGTACAAGGCATGCATCAAAGACAAGGCAAGGCATTTTTCTGGCTCTGATGCCACTGGTGCAATCAAAGGTAGCCCTCAGGGAGGTGATCAAGCTCAGCAAGAGCTGCTAGGCAGGACCAATTGTATGTGAGAGACAAGTTTTAGGCTGCAGAGACAAAAATACAAAAGCATATGAAGTTGTGAAGACTGCGCCAATGGCTGTTTCTATTCATAGATGAATAAGTACATTATCACAGCTTTCTAACAAGCCTAATTATGCCTCATTTGACACATGAAGCTGGAAGAACCACTCTGTCATAGTTCACCTCCTGGCACACTCCTAGCCTGGCAGGATGAGCGGCAGTCACACTCTCACATAATAGAATTACCATCCCTGCCACGTGCATAACCAATAATCTTGGTGGTGATCTTCCTTGAAGCTCCCTTATGGTCCTCCTATTGCCTTTCTATCTTGAAGGCCGCCCCAATCCTCCCTGGCCAATAATTTTGGCCGTCATTGGTGCTGGTAGTATAAGAGATGTCACTAGGCCCAGACTCATTACCACCAAACCTCAAGAATCCATATCTCCCTCACATGGACTCCAAATTGAGTTCCGTAAAGTGCTACAGAGCCAAAAAAATCATCCTCTATTCACTTATTGTGACTTGATGACTTTTATCGATCAACCCACTTTTGTCACTTTTTTGAGACACCATATCCAACAATCATCTGGCATAATAGCTGCGTAAAAGATGTTCCACACGCTCCAACACACTTTACGGAACTCTATTTGGGGTCTTTTTGGGTGAGATATGGATTTCCAAAGTTTGGTGATCATGGGTCAGGTTCAAGTGACAATCTGAGCACTTAAAGCTGAAAAGGCGGCAAGATTACTGACTAGAACGGCTGAGAGCATCCTTCAAGGAGAAAATCCAGCCGGAGGACCTCCAAGATAATTCAAGGAAGGTGCAGACCATGATTGTTGGTCGTCCAAGTCGTGTGAGACATAATTCTCATGTGTGACATGGTAACTTCCGCTCATCTTGCCAGATAGACTTTGACAGAGTGTATCTCACTCCTCTCTAGGTCAAATGAGGCCTATAAGGGCTTGTTACAAAGTTGTCACAATGCAAGTTCTCACTCAAGTGTTGATTCAGACATTTGAATTCTCTAAAAACCTTCATTTGCTTTCGTAATTTTTGTCTGTGCAACCTGCAACTCCCTCTCCCAATTAGTTGGTGGTGCCTAGGTAACTCTTGGTGAGCCTGATCACCTTCCTGATGGCTGCCCCAGTTTTCATCAATGGTATCAGAGCTAGAACAAGGTTTTGTTTCATCCTTGAGGCGTTCCTTGCACCCTATTGTGTTATAGAGTTGTTTGGGTGCTGAACGTTGCACTACCATGACGACATCTTCTTCTGTGGTAGCCGGCATTAACATGCCAAGTTCGAAGGCAAGAACTTCTTCAACTAGAGCAACAACATGAAGATGGTGTTGATGGAGAAGAGACTCTGGAGCCATGTGAGTGAGGAGGAACCAGCTTTGTCCTCTTTCTCACCTGGTGAGGCCTGTACCCACCGCGAGAAGCGTGACCATGTCTTTGCCACCATCTACCTCTACCTCGTCGAACGGTAGCAACTCCTTGTCCGTGGCATCCTCATGCCAAAGGAGGTTTGGAAGAACCTTGAGTCTACTTATGCATCAAAGTCAATCCTCATGAACATGCTGTTGCATTGTCGCTTTCACACTGTGAAGATGGATGAGTCTGGATCTATGATTGACTACATCAACATGGTGAAGTCTCTTGCCAACCAGCTTTCTACAATTGAGGACCCTCTCAAGGCGCGTGTGCTCATGCTAATGATTCTCTTCGGCCTTCTTGGTAGCTACACTTCTCTCATTATTTCCCTGGACCAGCATGGTGACAAGCTCTCCCTCAATTATGTGGAGGAGAGCCTGCAATTTGAGGAGGAGTGGCGTAAAAGAGAGGACGCCGGAAGTGGACTGGACGTTGCTCTCATCACTAACTGTGGTCATGGGATAGGTGCTGCACCAACCAGGGGCAGCGGCAGTGAAATCAAGAAGAATGGAAATTTCCACTACTGCAAGAAGCCAGGCTATTGGGCGTTTGAATGCCGGAAGAACAAGGCGGACTTTGTGGCTGCAGTGGGAGTGGGAAAGCAGCCTGACGCTTGTGCTAATGCAGCAGATAAGGAAAGTGGATTTGGGATAACCATCCGGGTCCTGCACGTCTGCGACAACACCTCGTTGTCATTGATCATCAACCCAGGAGCAACGCAGAACATGATGTGTTGCCAGGAGTGGTTCATTTTCTTCACCGTCATTGAGCCTCCTCGGGTGTACATGGAAGACAACTATGTGCAATGATGGATATGAGAGTGCCAGAAAGTGACAAAAAATAGGTTGCTCGATAAAAATAATCTGGCATCACAGTTGCATAGGGGATGATCCACAGGTTCTAGTGCACTTTACGGAACTCAATTTGGAGTCCGTTTGAGTGAGATATGGATTTCCAAAGTTTGGAGATCATGAGTCAGGTTCAAGTGACGATCTGAGCACTTTGAGCACAAAAGGCGGCAGGATTATTGGCCAGGACGGCTGAGAGCTGCCTTCAAGGAGAAAATATGGCTGGAGGACGTCCAAGAGACTTCAAGGAAGGACCAGTCTACGATCATTAGCCATGCAGGCCATGCGAGACATAATTCTCTTGTGTGACAAGGTGACTGCCGCTCATCCCGCTAGGCTAGGAGTGTGCTAGAGGGTGAGCTTTGATAGAGTGGATCTCAGTGCTCCCTTAGCCAAATGAGGCATATAAGGGCTTGTTAGAAAGCTGTGATGATGCACTTTCTCACTCAAGAGTCGATTCAGACATTTGCATTCTCTGCAAACCTACATTTGCTTCCGTAATTTCTGTCTGTGCAACCTGCAACTCCCTCTCACAAACAGTTGGTCCTGCCTAGGCGGCTCTTAGTGAGCCTGATCACCTCCCTGAGGGCTGCCCCAAGTTTCCATCAGTGGTATCAGAGCTAGAACAAGGCTTTGTCTCATCCTTGAGGTGTTCCTTGCACCCTGTTGTGTGAGAGAGCCGTTTGTGGACATGACGTTACACTACCATGGCGACATCCGCTTCTGTGGTGGCCGGCGTCAACATCGCCAAGTTCGAAGGCAAAAACTTCTTCAACTGGAGCAACAACATGAAGATGGTGCTGATGGAGAAGGGTCTCTGGAGCCAGGTGGATGAGAAGGAGAAGGAACCAGCAGAAAGCTCCCTCTCCCCTGTCGAGGCCCGTACCTACCGCGAGAAGCATGACAGCGCCCTCGCCACCATCTACCTCCACCTCGCCAAACGGCAACAACTCCTCATCCATGGCATCCTCACACCAAAGGAGGTCTGGAAAAAGCTTGAGTCCACTTATGCTTCCAAGTCAATCCTCATGAATATGCAGCTGCATCGTCGCTTTCACACTGTGAAGATGGATGAGTCCGGATCCATGATTGACAACATCAACATGGTGAAGTCTCTCTCTGACCAGCTTGCTCCGATTGACGACCCTGTCAAGGAGCGTGTGCTCATGCTAACCATCCTTTCTGGTCTTCCTAGCAGCTACACTCTTCTCATTGTTGCCCTAGACCAGCGTGGCGACAAGCTCTCCCTCGATGATGTGGAGGAGAGCCTGCTGTTTGCGGAGGAGCGGCGCAAGGGAGAAGAGGGTAGAAGTGGACTGGACGTCGCTCTCATCACCAACTTTGGTCATGGGGGCGGTGCTACACCAACAAGGAGCAACGGCGGAGGAGGAAAGAAGAAGGGGAACTGCCACCACTGCAAGAAGCCGGGCCATTGGGCGCGCGAGTGCCGGAAGAAGAAGGCGGACCTTGCGGCTGGAGTGGGAGCAGGAAAGCAGACCGACGCTTCCGCGAACGCAACAGATTGGGAGAGTGGATTTGTGACCACCATCCGGGTCCTACACGTCTTCGACACCACCGCCCTGTTCTGGATCATCTACTTGGGAGCCACGCGACACATGATGTGTCGCCGGGAGTGGTTCGTTGTCTACACCGTCATTGAGCCTCGTCGGGTGTACATGGGGGATAACCATGTGCAAATGGCGGTTGGGGAGGGTGAGATTTTGTTTTGTGCTTCCGTTGAGGGTAAGCACGTGGAACGTCGTGTGAACGGGGTGCTCCATGTTCCGGGGCTGGCAGCTAACCTCCTCTCTGTCTCATCTCTCATCTCCGAAGGCATGCAGGTTTGCTTTGAGAATGGTGGTTGCACCATCTCTACCCGTGCACGCCGTGTGCTTGCAAAAGCAAACAAGGAGGACGGTCTTTACCACCTCTCTGTGGCGTCGAAGAAGGAAGCTGACTCAGCATTGGCGGCGAGAGAGGGAAAACACGACATCGGCCTGTGGCACCGCCGACTCGGTCACCTCAGCTTTGGCGCCATCATCTCCATGCACTAGATGGTCCGCGGCCTGGAGTTCAAGGGGGTGAAGCAGCCTGGTGCATCGGCTTGTGCGAGCTGCATCGAAGGGAAGCAAGCCCGCTCTCCTTTCACGGGGGAAGGAAAGGGCGCGACTGAGCTTCTCTCACTCGTTCACTCTGATTTGTGTGGTCCCATGCCATCACTATCCTTGTCCGGCAAGTTGTACATTGTCACGTTCATTGATGACAAGTCGAGGAAGACGTGGGTGTCGTTCCTGGCTGGAAAGGATGAGTGCTTTGATGCTTTCAAGGTGTGGATTGCTGCTGCTCAGAATGAGAGTGGCAGGCGGTTGAAGGTGCTTCGCACCGATGGTGGAGGAGAGTACCTCTCCAACGACTTCCGCACCTTCCTTAAGCGTCGCGGGATCAAGCACGAGGTCACCCCACTTGGAACACCGCAGCTAAATGGCGTGGCTGAACGCATGAACTGCACACTCATGGAGCGTGTTCGGAGCATCATCTGAGACGCGGAGCTCCCGCCAACCTTCTTGGCGGAAGCGGTCAACACTGCCGTGTACATGAAAAACCGGAGTCCCACGCGCGCGGTGTCGCTGATGACAGCGGAGGAGGCGTGGACGGGACGCAAGCCAAAAGTGTCACACCTGAAAGTCTTCGGGTGTGGCGCATTCGTGCATGTGCCCGCCGGCAGCCATAACAAGCTGGACGCAAAATCGGTGAAGGCCGCCTTCCTCGGCTACGACACCATGGGATACCGCCTCTACAACCTCGCTGCTCGCAAGATCATCCGCAGCCGCGACGTCGTCTTTCAAGAGGACGTGAAGGGCTGGAGTTGGAGCCCTATGACTGCTGTTCCACTTGCTCCCGCACTTGTACCTGAAGTGGGAGAAGTACCGATAGCAGAAGAGGGCGGTGTGCAAGATGGCGGTGACAGCGTCAACGACAATGAGGTGGAGGGAGCTGAGAAGGAGAAGGAGCCGGCAGCGGAATCTGATGAGGAGGAGTAGCAAAGCAATGCACAGCAGCTGCCACGACGGTCGGCACGTCTCAACAAAGGTGCCAAGGACAGTGGGGAGCCGCTGAGGCGATCCGAGCGCCTCGCAAGCAAACAGAGGCCATTGGAGGAGTTGGTGAACCTGTGCACCGTTCTACCACCAACGGAGTTGTCTGACCTTGAGGTTCTCTTCCTCACAGTCACCGATGACCCAGCCACATTCGCTGAAGCCATGCGCAGCGCCGAGGTGGCAGATTGGCGTGCCGCAGCAGATGAGGAGTATGGTGCGCTCATGAAGAATGGCACATGGACTCTCGAGGAAGCTCCACGTGGCAGCCGGGTGATCGGATGCCGGTGGATCTTCAGACGCAAGCGTGGTGCGGATGGTAAAGTGCTCAGGTACAAAGCACGGTTGGTTGCAAAGGGGTATACGCAGACTGAGGGTGTGGATTACAATGAGACATTTGCACCTGTCGCTAAGTTCCCATCCATCCGAGCGATCCTCGGTCTTGCTGCTGCTATGGACTGGGAGGTGCACCAAATGGATGTGACGTGTGCATTTCTGAATGGTGACCTTGAGGAGGATGTGTACATGGAGCAGCCGGAGGGGTATGTGGTGGAGGGAAAGGCGGATTTTGTGTGCAAGCTTGTGAAGGCCCTCTACGGCCTGAAGCAAGCACCACGAGCATGGTACTACAAGATGGATGAGCAGCTGGCTGGCCTTGGCTTTGTGCGTAGTGAAGCTGATCATGCAGTCTATGGGCGCACTCAAGAGGCAAGCCAGGTTATCATCTTGCTCTATGTTGATGATCTGCTCATTGCATCTGACTCCAAGTCTCTTTTGGACGATGTGAAGCAGTCCCTTGCTGCCAGGTTCGACATGAAAGACA
>SZWC01004479.1:90980-153412 GCA_023375785.1 Penium margaritaceum | reverse complement strand
CTAAATATGTTGAATCCAATGCTGCTCCTCAATTTCCACAACTGAGAACACTAGGTATGTTGATACTGATTAATGTCTCTCTTCTGCTGCACCTGGAAGCTCATTGAAGACTCTAGCAGGGACTCATTCATAGAATGATTGATCCGGGAATTATGCATGTACTTCATGGGAAGGCCGCAGCTCCACCCCCATGGAGAAGGGACGCCAAATTGGTTCATTGCCTTGCACCAACCAGCAACATGCTTCCCCTTTCATCAGCTTAAGTGGTTCATCCCACAAATATGTGGGATGTGGAGTGAAAAGCCAAAGTTCTGTCTTGGGTTTCCTCCATGGAGGCCATACGCTACTGTGGACATTCGAGTGAGGGGAATGAGAAGCCGCAAAGCGATGTCCACTGTGAGAGGGAACGTTGCACAGAATGCAACGGAGCGAACAATGCTGTAAACAGTAGAGAGACTTGTACTCTTACTTCTACATTCTCAAGTGTATCTTCACCAACCAACAAATGAGTAGGTAGATGAGCTGGAAATGACAAGCAGCAAGTTGAGGCAGCAACGTTGTTGATGTAGCGCGCTGGCATCTACGCTCGTTGCTTAGTCTGCTGCCCCCTTAGTCCGTTGCTCTAGAGGCTAAGTCTGGACGCTCTGGGTTTGTTACTCAAAAGTGCGCGCCCGTGTTAGCGCCAGAAAACAGCTGAAAAACTGGAATTAATTAGTTAGGAGTGAATAATGAACAACAATGGGAGACCCCTCCAAGTTCTAGCTCCCCCCCCCTAGCTTTGTAGAACTTGTTACTCAGCTAACCAACTAATAAGAGAGTAGACCTATTTTCTGGCAGGCAGGGTTTTCTCGGTGAGCCCTGCCAGATGGCTGATAGCCCGACACCCGGGCGTCGTCCGTTTTGCCTGAAAACTGGACCATACCATAACACCGACGCTGCGAACACAGTCCTGTGGTCAGAAACAGCTAGAAGAATAACAACAAGGAGTTACGACTACCCGAACCCAGGCAGAGCCTACGGTGGTCTATAGTGCCAAACAGTGCCATGCAACATGGAACATGGACCATAGGCAGAGCATGACGTTGCAGGCGCAATAGCACAGCCTCTGTAGTGGCAGTGACCGCCGGCGGCTCGACCGCCAAGGAGGCCCGTCGACACTCCCCCATGACTCACAGGCGTAGTGTACATGGGCGGGCAGCGTCACATGCAATAGACAGACTCCCCCCGGGCACATGGAGACGTAAGCCAGGACAAAGAGTGTAACTGACAGACGCACGCCGACTGAACTCACAGCCTTCTTGAATAAGTCGCGCTTCAGTGCCTTGGTCAAGAAGTGAGCGAACTGTCGTGCTGTCTCAACCCACACAATGCTGATGCTGCAGTCATGCAACAACGACCGCACATATTGATACTCATTATTGATGTGCTTTATGCGTGTGTGATGCACGCTGTCATTGTCGGCGATGGCCCTGGCACTCTCATTGTTACAATGCAATGTGATGGACGCGATAGACTGACGCAACTCGGACAATAGATGACGCAGCCACACGCTCTCACATGCGCCTGAACATACTCAGCCTCAGCAGTGCTGCGTGCAATACACCCCTGTTTGCCCCTGCGCCAGGACACCACCGTGCTGCCAATGAAAAGATCCAGCCTGTGCGGTTCTTACCGTCCGGACTGCCGGCCCAGTCACTTTCGGTATAGCCCACCGCAATGACCGACGGCTGTCGGCAGAACATGAGACCTCGCCGTGGAGTCGAGATGACGTAGCGCAGTACTCGGATCGCGGCCTCGAAGTGGAGGTGACGTGGTTCCTGAGAGAACTGACCCTGGAGATTGAAGGCGAATGCGATTTCTGGACGCGTCGTCATCGCCAGGAACATCAGTGACCTGATGACACGCAAATACGCGGTTACGTCTACCGGCTCAGCTAGGTAACCTAGGCAGCAGGTTGGGGCAGCATGCATTGTTGATGCAGCGTGCGGGCTTCCACGCTCATTGCTTAAGTCTCCTGCCCCCCCAGTCTGCTGCTCTAGAGTCTGAGTCAGGAAGCTCTGGGTTTGTTACTCAGAAACGTGCGCGCCAGTGATAGCGCCAGAAAGCAGCTCAAAACTAAAAGTGACTAATTAGGAATGAAGAACGAGCAACAATGGGAGACCCCTCCAAGTTCTAGCTCCTCCTCACTAGTATAGAACTTGTTACTCAGCATTAGCCAATTAGAAAATAGTCTATGACCTATTTACTCACAGGCAAGGTTTTCTCAGTGAGCCCTGCCAGACGCTCGACAACCCAAAACCCGGGCGTCCGTTTTGCCTGAAAACTGGACCATACCATAATACCGCCGCTGCGAATGCATTCGTGCGGTCAAAATCAGCTAGAAAAACAACAATAAAGAGTTATGGCTGCCCGAACCCAGGCAGTGCCTACGACAGTCAACGATGTCAAACAGTGCCATACAGCAGGAGACATGGACCCTAGGCACCGCATGATGCTGCAGATACAATGCCATAGCCATACAAAGTGCTAGGTGCATGCAGACAGCATCTGCAGTGGCAGTGACCGCCGGCGGCCCGACCACCGAGGAAGCTTGCTGATGGAGCTGAGCGCATCGCCAGAGGGAGGAGGCTCCAGCGACGGGTGAGTGGGCCTCAGCGTGCATCGGCTCCACCAAGCAACACTCCAGTGGCTTCAAGTTTCGCCGTGAGTCATTGCACGCCAATGTACACAAGCCAGGAGGACACGACAGAGTACAATGAGAGATGCACGAAAACCAACACTCCCCCATGACTCACAGGCGTAGTGCACATGTGCGGGCAGAGACACAGTCAACGACCAAACTCCTCCAGGCCAAGCAGAAACGCAAGCAGGGACAGAGAGTCACTCAAGGACGCATGCCGACTGAAATCACAGCATTCTTGAACGAGTTGCGCTTCAGTGCCTTGGTCAAGAAGTCAGCCAACTGCCGTGCTATCTCAACCCACACGATGCTGATGCTGCCGTCATGCAACACCGAACGCATATAGTGATACTCAATGTTGATGCGCTTTGTGCGTGTGTGATGCACGCCGTCATTGTGAGCGATGGCCATGGCACTCTCATTGTCACAGTGCAATGTGATGGATGCAACGGACTGACGCAACTCGAACAACAGACAACGCAACCATACACTCTCACACGCGCCTGAGCCAATAGCAACGTACTCATCCTCAGTAGTGCTACGTGCAACGCACCCCTGCTTACCACTGCGCCAGGACACAGTTGTGCCGCTAATCAAAAAGATCCAGCCTGTGCAGCTCTTACCGTCCGAACTGCCAGCCCAATCACTATCGGTGTAGCCCACTGCGACAACAGACGGCTGATGACGGAACATGAGACCTCGCTGAGGAGTCAAGACGACATAGCGCAGTATTCGGATCGCGGCCTCGGCTTGTGAGAGAACTGGGCTAGGAGGTTGACAGGGAACGCGATGTCTGGGCGCGTCGTCGTCGCCAGGAACATCAGTGACCCGATGACTCGCAGGTACGTGGTCATGTCAACTGGCTCCCTCACAACTGCTGGGTGAAGACTCTTCAACTTCACCTGGCCATCGGGTGACATGGGTGAGGATGCGATCGGCACAAGTGGCAGGTCCTCCGCAAAGCGGTTGGAAAATGTGTGCACAGAGGCGGCCTGGTGGATGTGCAGGACGCCCTGGGAGCGATCATACTCGAGCTCCATGCCCAGGAACGCTCTGGCAGATCCGAGGTCCTTCATTTGGTAGGCGGCATGCAACAGGTCCTTGACACGCTAGATGGCAGCCGTGTCTGGTGACGCAACGAGCAGATTGTTGACGTAAACCAAAACAACGGCAAAAGTCTGGCCTCGCGGACTGAAAAACAGTACGGGGTCAGCAGTGCTGCGTTGGAGCCCGCCACGAAGGAGCATGCTGCTGATTTCTTGGTTCCAGTACTGAGGCGACTGCTTCAGGCCATAGAGGGCCTTGCACAGTCGCCAGACTCTCCTAGTGTCATCGTCGAAGCCTGGGGGCTACACCATGTAGAGCTCCTCACCCTCCAATGAACCATGGAGAAAAGTGTTGCTCACATCCGTCCTGGAGGAAGGTCGACGAGGTCGTACACATGGTGCTGTCGGATAGCGGCGAGCTCATCCGCGTAGGCAGCGTCCTAGTGTGCAGCCTCAGGAGAGGCTCGTGCCTCGCGCAGGGTGTCTGGGTCCTCCGGGCGTGATGTGGAGCGGACTGAGAGAGCGTGTGCATCTTGAGCCCCAGGTGGGATGCGCGCGAGTGCAGCCACGACAGCGTGTCGATGCTCATGATGAAGCATGGCGTAGCCCAGTGCGGACCCCTGGTGAAGGTCTGCAGTGATGGTCGAGGTGGTCAAGCCGAGGGCCTTGGTGCTTGGATCCCCACTCACGACCGTGGGAGTGGAGGAGACACGTGAAGCCACGAGGGGTCAAGGCGCCACGGAGCGCGGTGCGACGGTCTACGCGCTCACCGACGGTCTGGGTCAGAGGCTGCCGCCTATGCCACGCGTTTAGTATGCCAGGGCAGGCAATGGCATTGAGTCCGCTGGGACAATGGAGGTGGATGGGATTGCTGGCCCGGAGGGGCCCGCGGATGTAATCGAGGCTACTAGCCTGACTAGAGCGACTTGAGCTGCTAGCCCGGAGGGGCCAGCAAACGCAACTGGAGCTGCTGGCCCGGAGGGGCTAGCGGATGCAACTGGGGCTGCTAGCCCGGAGGGCCTAGCTGACGCAACTAGGGCCGCTGGCCCGGAGGGACGAGGGGACGCGAATGGGGCTCCTGGCTCGAAGGGACCAGCGGATGCGACTAGGGCTGCTGACCCAGAGGGACCAGCGGACGCGGCTGGGGTTTCCGGCCCGGAGGAACCACCGGACTCGGCTGGGGTTGTCGGCCCGGAGGAACCAGCGGACGCGGATGGGGTTGCCGGCCTGGAGGAACCAGCAGACTCGACTGGGGCTATCGGCCCGGAGGGATCAGCGGACGCGACTGGGGCTGCTGGCCCGGAGGGGCCAGTGGACACGACTGGGACTGCTGGCCCGGAGGGACTAGCAGATGCGACTGGGACTGCCGGCTGGGAGGAACCAGCGGTCGCGACTGGGGTTGCCGGCTCAGAGGGACTAAGGGATGTGTCACCCAAAAGCGGCATGACGAAGGACGGACTCACCACTCCCACGCGACGGGATGGACACGGATGAGCCGGAGTGACTGAGGTCACGAGGAAACAGGTCTTCGAAGAAGAGGGCATCCTGGGACTCAACGATGCAGGGCCGGGAGGGATCCCCGAAGCGCCAGGCCTTGGACTGACGAGAAACACGGAGGAAGGTATAGGGAGGTCCGCGGGGGGTGAGCTTGCCGCCCTGCTGTGGGGCAGGCAGTCACACAATGGCCACGCAGCCCTAGACGCGAGCCGGGCGGAGGTTAGCGCGCTGACCGCACCGATGCTGGTACGGCGTGGACTGGCGAGGAAGGGGACCGTGGGGAATCCGGTTCCAAACCCAGGTGATGTAGGCCATGGCTTCAAAACAAAAGCCATCGGAGAGGCCAGAATCGACGCGCATGGTGCGGACGGCGTTGGCCATGGTATGGTTCTAGTGTTCGGAGACAGCGTTCTGGGCGGGCGTGTAAGGCGCGGACGTCTCATGGCGGATGTCGCCAGAGGCGAGAAAGGTTGTGGCGTCACCCATGTACTCACCACCGTGTTATGAGCAAAAACGGGAGAGAGAGCGGCCGCACTCGCACTCCGCAAGGACAATCCAGTCCTGGATGGCATGGGCGATATTGCTCTTCTGCCGAAGGTAGAGGACCCAGCGGTAGCGAGAATAGTCGTCAGTGAGGGTGAGGACATAGCGACCATGCTCGTCGACGGACTCGGTGGGGAGAGGACCCATGACGTCCGAGTGGACAAGGTCGAGAGGAGCGGATGCATGAGAGGAAGACAAGGGGTACGTGGACCAGTGCATCTTCTCCTGAGCGTAGTCAATACACTCAGTGGGGCACGGGAGGGGGAAAGTCTTCGGGTCAAGGCCCTTGGCGGGCTGGGTGCAGAGCATGCTGTCTACAGCGGAAGAGTGGACGTGGCAGAGGCGGCGGTGCAAGAGACGAGTGTGCTGAGGAGAAAGTGTACTGGTGACAAACACATGGCCTGTGGCGGCCGACGGGGAGGAGACAGAATGAGAGGAGGAGAGATTTGGTACATGCCACAGGTTGCCACGGGCGGTGGCGTGCAGCACAACAAGACCAAACGGACGCAAAGACACCGTGCCAACACCACGTGAGTACACAACGTCCATGCTCATGCGGTGAAGAGCAGTGACGGACAGTAGGCTAAGCTCAAGACCAGGGACAAAGAGGACATCAGTCAGAAAGACGTCACTGGAGGGACCACGGAAACGAACGACGCCAACACCACGGACAGGCAACACCTGGCCAGAGCCTGTCCGGATACCGGAAGCATTGCCTACAGGACCGAGCATGCTAAAGGCCTCACGAGAGGTCGTCATGTGATGCGTGGCCCCAAATCGATGATCCAGGTCTCAACGGGGCCCTGGAATGGGGCCGTGGACCGGGGCCGCTAGATAGCTAACGGTCACATGGCAGGAAGCAAGGGACGCGGACGCGGTGGAACGAGGCGCAAACCGAGACTGCCAATCTTCAAGCCAAGCAACGGCGTCATGGGAAGGGGTAGCAGAGACCATGAGGGACGACGAGACAAACGCGGAAACGGGGCACGATCGTAGCTCAGTGTCAGTCATGCAGGGCAGGACAGGAGAGCAAGAAGTGATGCAACTCGCACTTCCCTGGGGAGGAGGGCGAGGCAGGTCGAGCTGGAGCACGATGAACTACTCCAGCTGGTGCTCACGGGAGGATGGCCCGGGAGTGTAGACGGAGTGCGGGGTGACAGCGCCGGAGCCCGGGTAGAAGGATGACTGTGCCGGCGCCGATGGCTGCCGCGGTGGTGGCGACGGGCCTCGCGAGGCAACCGGAATGGTGGAGCTACTGGACAAGGCCGAGGTGTCAGAGTAAGCGACAACTACGGTGCTAGAGGCGAGATGGCGCTTGTGCTGGTGACGCATGTTGGCGATGACTCGCACCTTGTCCGTTGGTAGCGGACACGTGTACCACCCGTGCCCGGGTTGGCCATAGTCGTGGCAGACTGAGCCGCAAGCGCTGGACCCGGTCGGCGGCTGCTGCTGGTGCTGCTAGTGACCCTTGCCTTTCTTGTTCCAACGCTTCTTCTTCCTTGACGATGATGAGGTAGATGTGGCGGGAGAGGTGACGGCCACGGAGGCGACGGCAGGGGCGGCGACGGCAGGGGAGGCGACGGCCTCCGTGCGCTGGAGTCGGGACTTTAAACGAGCTTCCTCAATCTGGAGGAAGAGCTCATATGCCCAGGGCATGAGGGAGCTCTGGGCCGCTATGGTGGAGAGAACGTCGTGAGGGTAGTGGACAAAGACGTCCACGTACGTGTCGGTGGCACCACACTTGATGGTGAGGAGCACGGCTACAGGGGGTGGGGCAGACTTGCCGAGGCGACAAAGGATGTCCTCAGCCCGCTGCCAGGAGGAGGTGATTGTCTCGGACTCCCCCATGTGTAGGGAGTTGAAGTCCCGTAGCAGGCGGTTGGTCTCAATCTTGCTTGACAAGCGATGGGGAGGAGTGAGGACGTGCCACGCGGCTGTAGGGTCTGGGGTGGCGCTAGCCGTGAAGTCACCTAAGAAGGACTCGAGGGCGGGGCGGGAAGCCGGAGGGACGACAGGGACTAAAGCACAGACGGCACGACCAGCATCATATAACTGGTGGGCCTGGGTGGCATCGTACGGCATGGTGTAGTATACCCACAGGCCCTAATCCTGCGCTCAGATCCGAAAGCTGAGCTCCCAGCTCTGGAACTGCTCGCCGGCGTGAAGCGACGGCGGCGGCGTCTCAAAGTCCTTCTGCTTGCGGTCGGCACCCAGAGTGGGGCTAAGGACAGAGGTCACTATTTGACGCTGGCATTGAGTCTGCTATTGCGCCAGGTAGTGCGTGGAAGTAGACATAGCTGGGTTGGTGTGCCCTGGAGGGATGAAGGATGGCGGCACAATGGAGACAGTCTGAGAGACCAACGGTTGTAGTGCCGCAAGCTGCTGTGTCAGGGCGATGAGCTGTTGCTGAAGAGCAGCGAGGGGGTAAGGGTTGTCGCCAACAACTCCAGAGGGCTTCTGCCGCTGTTACTATTACTGCTGCTGCTGCTGCTACTGCTGCTGCTCCTGCTGCTGCTGCTGCTCCTACTACTCCTGTTGCTCCTGTTGCTCCTAATGGTGGTGGTGGTGGTGCTGCTGCTGCTCCTGTTGCTACTGCTGCTGCCGGTGCTGCTGTCGCTGCTGCTGCTACTGCTGCTGCTCCTGCTTCTGCTACGGTCTGTGCAAGAAAGGGGGGGTGGGGGTCCCCCCAACAGAGGAGGACCCCTCCCCAGTGGGGCTACCAGCCATGGTGTGATGCCCCTTTAGTGTTGTTTTTTTTTGGTGTGATGCTGACGTCAGCAGTGATGTCTGCTGAGGGCGGTGGACGTCTTGTCCACCCTTAGGTTTGCTTCCCCTTTCCCTTGCCTCCCCCTCTTTGTTTTTTTTGTTTGCTTTTTTTGAGTTGATGATGTTAGCAGTGACGTCAGCAATGACTTTAGTAACGGGATGCTGATGTCAGCAGTGGAGGTTTTTGGGGCCGCTACTACAGCTGCCATTGCTGCTGCTGCTGCTGCTGCAGCATTTTCTGCAGCTACTACTGCTACTGTTGCTACTGCTTTTTGGTGGTGGTGGTGTTGCTGGTGCTACGGTTGGTGGTGCTGCTACTACTACTAATGTTGTTGCTGCAGCTGCTGTTCTAGCAGCTGCTACTACTGCTGATGCTGCTACTGTTTTTGCTGCTATTGCGGCTGCAGTTGCAGCAGCAATTGCTGCTGCTAAAGGCTGTTGTGGCTATTGTGGCGGCTGCAGCAGCAAAGGCAGCTGCTGCAGTCACGGCAGCAAAGCGTGTGGGGTGAGGGATTTTTTTCTTGCGTTGTTTTTCCTCTTTCTCATCTTTCATAGCGGGCAGCTGCCCGTTGCTGGCTGCGAGCAGTGGGCTGCTGCTCGCTGGCAACCAGCCGTTGCTCGCCGGCAGCGAGCCGCTGCTCGCTGGCAGCGAGCCGATGCTCGTTGGCAGCAGCGGGCTGCTGCTCGCTGCTCGCTTGCTGCGGGCAACGAGCAGCAGCAGCGGCTGCCTGCAGCTGCTCGTTGGAGCCGTTGCTGCAGCTGGATGCTGTTCTGGCTCGCTGTTGCGGCTGCTACAGCCTGCTGCTGCTGTTGCACGCTGCTTTAGCTGCTACTTGCTGCCGCTCTTGCTCGTTGCTGCTGCGGGCTGCTGTTGTTACGAGCTGTTGCTGCGGGCTGCTACTACTGCGAGCTGCTACTTCGGGTTGCTGCTGCTACAAGCTGCCACGAGCTGCTGCTTCTGCCTACTGGTGCTGATGCACGCAGCTGCTGCTCGCTGCTGCTGCCACTGCTCGCTACCGTTGCTTGCGGCTGCCGTTGCTGCAGACTCCTGTTTCGGGTGCTGGTGCCAATCACTGCACCTGGGTGTCGTTGATGCGTTCGTCGTCGCCTGTAGGTGTTGGACGCGGCCTGCCGCTCACCTCCTCGCGTCACACGTGGGGATCAGTGCTGCCAAAAGATTTCGGCAGCATTTCCCGTGGCCTAATGAACGTGGAAAAAAATCTGACGCCTTCACCAGGCGGGTCAATGCTGCCGGAAAAACTCCGCCAGCATTTCCCCTACATTGGCGCATATGGGGGTCCGCCGGCATTGTCTGGCACCTGTACGCCAGTCTTCTGCTGTTGCTGCTACGCTCTGGCTCTGATACAGAGCTAGATAGCCTAGGCAGCAGGTTGGGGCAGCATGCATTGTTGATGCATTGTGCAGGCTTCCACGCTCGTTGCTTAAGTCTACTGCCCCCTCAGTCTGCTGCTCTAGAGTCTAAGTCTGTAAGCTCTGGGTTTGTTACTCAGAAACATGGGCGCAAGTGATAGCGCTGGAAAGCAGCTAAAAACTGAAAGTGACTGATTAGGAATAAAGAATGAGCAACAATGGGAGACCCCTCCAAGTTCTAGCTCCCCCCAGTAGTGTAGAACTTCTTACTCAGCTAACCAGCCAATCAGAAAATAGTCTAGGACCTATTTTCTGGCAGGCAGGGTTTTCTTGGTGAGCCCTGCCATACGCCCGACAGCCCAAAACCCGGGCGTCGTCCGTTTTGCCTGAAAACTGGACCATACCATAATACTGCCGCTGCGAACGCAGTCCTGCGGTGAAAATCAGCTAGAAAACTAGCAGTAGAGAGTTATGGCTGCTTGAACCCAGGCAGTGCCTACGACAGTCAACGATGCCAAATAGGGCCATAGAGCAGGAGACATGGACCCTAGACACCGCATGATGCTACAGATGTAATGCCACAGCTAGACAAAGCGCTAGGTGCATGCAGACATCATCTGCAGTGGCAGTGACTGCCGGCGGCCCAACCACCGAGGAGGCATGCCGATGGAGCGAAGCACATAGCTAGAGGGAGGAGGCTCCAGCGACGGGTGAGTGGGCCTCAGCGTATGTCGGCTCCACCGAGCGACACTCCAGCGGCGTCAAGTCTCGTCGTCAGTCATCTCCACGCCGATGTACACAAGCTGGGAGGACACAACAGAGTACAATGAAAGATGCACGAAAACCAACAGGCTCCCCCACCACGGCTGGATCAGAGCTCTTGAGCATCGCCTCACCGTCGTGTGACATGGGTGAGGATGCTCTCGGTACAAGGGGCACGTCCTCAGCGAAGTGCCCGGACAGGGTATGGACGTATGCGGCGTGATGGACGCACAATATGCCCTCGGAGCGATCATGCTCAAGCTCCATGCCCAGAAAGACTCGTGTTGGCTCGAGTTCCTTCATCTGTTATGCAACGTGCAACAGGTCCTTGACCCGCTGGATGGCTGCTGAATCCGTTGATGAGATGAGCAGGTCGTCGATAGACCAAGACGGCGATGAGTGTCTGACCTCGCAGGCTGATGAATAGCGAGGGATCGGTAGAGCTGCAAAGGAGGCCGCCGTTAAGAAGCGTACGATTGATCTCCTGGTTCCAGCAGCGCGGTGACTGCTTTAAGCTTTAGAGGGCCTTCTGCAGCCTCTAGACCCTGCCAGAGCCGTCGTCGAAGCCTGGAGGCTGCATCATGTAGAGCTCGTTGCCCTCCAGTGAGCCATGGAGGAAGGCGCTGCTCACATCCATCTGATGTAGTTCCCACCCATGTCGGGCAACCAAGCTGAATAACGCCCGGTTGGTGGAGAACTGACTGACCGGGGCGAAGATCTGGTCATAGTCGATCCCAGGGACCTTAGCAAACCCCTTGGCCGGAACCGGGCCTTGTACTTGTACAGAGAGTCATCTGGCTTCCACTTCCACTGGAGAATCCATTTGGCGCCAATGGCCTTGCGGCCCGAGGGAAGGTCGATGAGCACGTAGACGTGATGATGCCAAATGGCAGCTAGCTCGTCAGCACATGCAGCTTCCCAATGCGGCCTCGGGAGATGCCCGAGCCCCATGTAGGGTGGGTGGGTCCTCTGGTCGCTCAGTGAGGCGGACAATGAGGGTATGTGCGTTCCGTGCCCGTAGTGGCATCCGTGTTAGTGTGGCCGCAATGGCATACCGATGTTCCTGATGGAGCACGACGTAGCTGAGAGCTAACCCTGGATGTAGGTCAGCAATGACTTACAGTGTGGCCAAGCTGAGTGCCTTGGTGCCGGGGTCCCCACTCACGACCGTGGGATTGGATCCACGTCTCTGTGGGAGTGGATCCGTGTTTCCCCCAGATCTGATAAGAGGTGAGGATCCTCGTGGGATGACAGGAGGTCGTGGGGTAAGAGGAAGTGTGGACGTGGCTTGAGTGCCAGCTGCTGGCCTGAGTCAGAGGCTCCCGCCTAGACCACGTGTGTAGCGCGCCGATACGGACGGAGCAGCTGACGCTAAGGGGCAGACAGACACAGATGGGGTAGCTGGCCCTGAGGGGCTTGCAGACACAGATGGGGCAGTCTGGCCCGAGGTGCTGGCGGACTCGGACGGAGCAGCCGGCCTGGGTCTGAGGCTCCCGCCCAGACCACGTGTGTAGCGCGCCGATACGGACGGAGCAGCCGGCGCTAAGGGGCAGACAGACACAGATGGGGTAGCCGGCCTTGAGGGGTTAGCGGACACGGACGGGGCAGTCAGCCCTAAGGAGCTGGCGGACATAGACGGGGCAGTCAGCCCGGAGGGGCTGGCGAGCACAAACATGGCAATCGGTGCGGTAGGGCTGGCGGACACGGACGGGACAGTCGGCCCTGAGGGGCTAGCGGGCATAGACGGGGCAGTCGACCCGGAGGGGCTGGTGGACACAGACAGGGCAGTCGGCCCTGAGGGGCTGGCAGACATAGACGGGGCAGCCGGCCCTGAGGGGCTGGTGGGCACGGACTGGGTCACGGGCGAAGGTGGGCCCGCGGGCGCAGACGATGGAACGTTCAAACGCGGTGGGACAGAGGACGGACCCACAACTCCCCAACGCGACGGAATGAACATCAACGCGCCGGAGCGAACGAGGTCACGGGAGAACAGGTCCTCAAAGAAGAGGGCATCGCGGGACTCGACGATGCAGCATTGAGTGGGATCCATAAAACGCTAGGCCTTTGACTGACGGGAGACGCCGAGGAAGGTGCACGGGTGACCACGAGGCTGAAGCTTGCCACCCTGGTGCGGGACAGGTAACCATACGATGGCGGCGCAGTCCTAGACACGAGCCGGACGCAAGTTTGCGCGTTCTCCACACCAGTGCTGGTATAGGGTGGACTGACGAGGAATGGGTCTGTGGAGAATCTGGTTCTAGACCCACGTCAGGTAGGCCATGGCCTTGAAGTAGAAGCCGTCAGAGATGCCGGATTTGATGTGCATGGTGCGGACAACATTCACCATGGTGCGGTTCCACCGCTCAGAGATGCCATCTGAGCTGGCGTGTAAGGCGCCGACGTCTCATGATGGACACAACGAGAGGCAAGGAAAAGACTGGTCTCCCCTAGAAACTCACCACCGCAATCAGAGCGGAAGTGGCGGAGGGAGCGACCACACTCGCACTCAGCACGGACAAGCCAGTCCCGAATGGTGGGAGCGTCGTCACTTGTCTGCCATAGACAGAAGACCCAACGATAGCGAGAGTAGTCGTCCATAAGGGCCAAAACGTAACGAACGTGCTCGCCGACGGACTCTATGGGGAGGAGACCCATGACATCGAAGTGAACGAGGTCGAGCGGGACGGACTCTCGAGAGGCAGAGAGGGGGTAGGTGGAACGGTGCGTCTTGCCTTGAGCGCAATCGATGCACTCAGTGGGACACAGCAGAGGAAAAGAGGCTGAGTCAAGACCCATGGCTGGCTGTGTGCACATCATGCTATCAACTGCGGCAGAATGGACGTGACAGAGGCGGCGATGCAGGAGATGCATGTGTAGCAGCGACAATGTGCTGGTGATAAACACGTGGCCAGCGTCAATCAACGAGGAGAAGACAAAGGTGGGAGCAGACAGGCGTGAAACATACCACAAGTTGCTGCAGGCGGTGGCATGCAGAACGACACGACTGGACGGACGCAACGACACACTGTCCACCCCACGTGAAAGGAGAACATCCATGCTCATGCAATCAAGGGAGGGGATTGAAAGGAGGCGGAGCTCAAGGCCAGGGACAAAGAGAACATCTGTCAAGAAGACGTCACCCGCAAGACCAGGGAAACGAATGACGCCGACACCACGAGCGAGTAGTACCTGGCCAGATCCCGTCCGAACCCCGGTGACATTGGTGACGGGGCCAAGAACACTGAAGGCCATGCGCGAGGCCGTCATGTGATGCATGGCCCCGGAGTCGATGATCCAGGTCTCTGACGGATTATGGACCGGTGAGGCGAGGTTGCTGACAGTCACATGACAATGGGTGAGCGACGCTGACGAAGTGGACGGAGGTGCAAGCCGCGAGTGCAAGTCATCCAGCCATGCGACATTGTCATGAAGAGGAGCAGGAGAAGAGGACACAACAGAGGACGGGACGGACGGAGATACAAGACATGATCGCAGCATCGACTCTGTCATGCAGGGCTGGGAGGAACTAGCGACTGCGCAACTTGCACTTCCTTGGGGATGAGGGCGAGGAAGGCCGAGCTGGAAGGTGATGAACTGCTCCAGCTGGCGCTTGCGGGCGGAGGGTTCGATAGAGTAGACCGACTATGGTGTGATGGTGGCGGAGTCCAAGAAAGGGAAGGAAGGAGCCGGGGACAGAGCAGCGGGTGTGGACAGCTGCAAAGGAAGCTATGATGAGGTCGTCATGAGTGGCGGGATGCGACAGAAGCAGCAACGGTCATGGCGCTGGTGGCAAGGCGACGCTCGCACTGGTGACGCATGGTGGAGATGACACGAGCCTCGTCAGTCAAGAGCGGACACGTGTACCACCCGTGTCCTGACTGACCACAGTTGTGGTAGATGAGGTTGGCGCTGCCTGATCCCCTGGTCTACTGGTGTGTCCCTTTGCCCCTCTTCTTTTTCTTGCCGGATGAGAGGGCGCCGGAAGATGCTACTGCTACTGGGGTGGCAACAGTCACTGAGGCGGCAGCAGGAGAGGCGAGGGACTCCGTGCAATGGATGTGTGAAACCTGACGGGCTTCCTCGATGCGGAGGAAAAGCTCGTACGCCCAGGGCACAAGAGTACCCTAGGCAGCCATCGCGGCGAGCACGTCTAGGGAGTAGTGGACGAAGACGTCAGAGAAGGAGTCGGTGGCACCGCGCTTGATGGTCGAGAACTCAGAGAGGGGGGGTGGCGCGGCGTCTCCGAGGCGGCAGAGTAAGTCCTTTGCGTACTGCCAGTAGGAGGTGACCGTCTCGGTCTCCTCCATGCGAAGGGAGTTTAACTCTTGGAGCAGGAGGCTGGTCTCAGGATCACTGGACAGGCGATGATGGCGCGTGAGTATGTGCTAGGCGGCTGCTGGGTCAGGGAGGGCTCCGGTGGTGAGGTTTCCGAGGAAAGGCTCAAGGGCAAGGCGTGTGGCTGGAGGGGCGACAGGCACGAGAGCACGCACGGTGCGACCGGCATCATAGACCTGTTTGGCCTGGTTGGAGTCGAAGGGCAGGACATAGTAAGGCCACAGGCCCTCGCCTTGTGCCCAGACCCGGAAGCTGAGTTCCCAGCTCCGGAACTGGTCGCCCGCCTGAAGCGATGGTGGCGGGGTATCGAAGTCCTTTGGCCTGCGGCCGGCACCCAGAGTGGGGCCTAGGACCGACGTCACAATCTGTTGTTGGCGTAGGGTGTGTTGCTGTGCCAGGTATTGTGTTGCAAAGAAAACTGCACGGCTGGCGTATCCTGGCGGAGCAAATGCCGCTTGCTGACATTGGTGCGGCTGCTGCGGGGGCGGCTGCTACTGCAGCGGTGGTGGCTAATGATGCTACTGCTGCAGCCGCTGATGCTAGTACGGCGGTGGCGGCTGCTGATGCTGCTGTTGCGATTGCTGCGGCGGTGGGGGTGGCGGCAGGTGTAGTGTCGCTAGCTATCGTGTCAGCGTTGCGAGCTGCTGGCGCAAAGCGGCTAGAGGATCTGCCGGGTCTGAGAGACTGACGACAGATTCTGCAGGGCTCTTTTGCTGCTGCTGCTGCTTCTACTGCTGTTGCTTTTGTTGCTCCTGCTTCTCCTGCTCCTGCTGTTGCTTCTCCTGCTATTGCCGTTGCTACTGCTCGTGTTGTTGCTACTGTTGCTATTGCTGCTGCTATTGTTGTTGTTGCTGCTGCAGCCGCTGTAGGAAAGGGGGACGAGGGGTCCCCCCACCAGAGTTGGACTCCTCGCTGGGGCTGGTGGCCATGTTGTCTTGGCCCCCTTTGTTTTACCCTCCTTTGTGTCTTTTTTTTCGTTTTCTTTTGTGCTGCTGACGTCAGCAATGACGTCAGCAATGTTAGCCTGAGATGGTTGACTTCAGCAAGTGCTGTTGAGTATCTGCAGGATTGCTGGTTTTTTTTATTGATGACATCAGCAATAATATCAGAAATGACGTCAGCAGAAAGGTTGCTGGCGTCAGTAGTGGTTGTTGCTAAAGCCGCTGCCACGTCCGCCACAAGGGATCAGCTGGAGTTGCTGCAGCTATAGCTGCTGCTGCTGGTGTTGGTGTCGCTGTTGCTGTTGCTGCTGCTGTTGCCGGTTTGCTAGTGTACCTCATGCTGCTGCTGCTATTGCTGACATTGCTGTTGTTGGTACGGCTGTTGCTGCTACTGCGATGGTGGTTGCAACAACCGCTGTTGCTGTTGTTGCTGCTAGGCTCCTACGTGCTATTGCAGCTGCCGTGGTTGCTGTAGTGGACGTGATGGCAGCAAGAGCAGTTGCAATAGCACCTGTGGGGTGGGGGAATTCTTGTGTAGCTGTTTGTTTTCCCTTTTTTTTCTCTGGTTGCACAGCGAGCTCACTGCTCGCTGCAAGCCGTGAGCAGCGAGTAGCAAGCTCGCTGCCCACTGCTTGCTGCGGGCTGCGAGCAGTAAGCTCGCTGCTCGCAGCTCGCTGCGGGCAGCGGGCTTCGAGGAGCTACATTTGCAACTGCTGCTATTGCGGGCTGCAGCTGCTACTGCAACGGGCTGTGGCTGGTAGCCGCTGCACCTGCTGCTGCTGCTTGGTGCAGGTTACTGCTGGCTGTTGTTGCTGCTGCTGCCGGCTGCTATTGCTACTGCTGCTCGCTGCTGGATGCTGCGCGCTGTTGTTGCTGCTCCCGTTGGCTACTGCTGTTGTTTACTGTTGTGGGCTGCTGCTAGCTGTCGCGAGCTGCTGTTGCTGCTAGCAGCTGCTATTGAGCCCTGCTACCAGTGAGTGCTGCTGCCACTGCTCGCTGCTGTTACAAGCTGCTGCCGTTGTTGCTGCTTGCAGCACAATCACACCTGGTCGACATGCGATGTCATTGCGATGCCTTACGTTGCTGGCCGCTCACCTCCTCCCGTCACGCGTGGGGTTCAGTGCTGCCGAAAAAATTTCGGCAGCATTTCCCCTGGCCCAGTGGCCGTAGGAAAAATTTGGCGCTGCCACCAGGCTGGTCAATGCTGCCGGGAAAAATCCGGCAGCATTTCTCCTCCACTGGCGCGTATGGAGGTCCGCCGACGTTGTGTGGCACCTATACGCCAGTCTTCTCCTGTTGCTGCTGCGCTCTGGCTCTAATACCAAGTTGGAAATGACAAGCAGCAGGTTGGGGTAGCAACGTTGTTGATGCAGCGTGCTGGCTTCCATGCTCGTTTCTTAATCTGTTGCCCCTTTAGTCCGTTGCTCTAGAGGCTAAGTCTTGATGCTCTAGGTTTGTTACTCAAAAGTGCGCGCGCCAGTTTTAGCGCCAGAAAGCAGCTGAAAAACTGGAAGTAACTGGTTAGGAGTGAAGAATGAACAACAATGGGAGACCCCTCCAAGTTCTAGCTCCCCCCCTGCTCTGTAGAAATTGTTACTCAGCTGACCAGCCAATCAGAAAATAGACATATTTTCTGGCAGGCAGGGTTTTCTCGGTGAGCCCTGCCAGATGGCCGACAGCCCAAAACCCGGGCGTTGTCCGTTTTGCCTGAAACCTGGACCATACCATAATACCGACGCTGCAAACGCAGTCGTGTGGTGAAAAACAGCTAGAAGAATAATAGCAAATAGTTATGACTGCCCAAACCCAGGTAGTTCCTACGGTGGTCTATAGTGCCAAACAGTGCCACGGAACATGGAACATGGACCGTAGGCAGAGCATGACGCTGCAGACGCAATAGCACAGCCTCTGTAGTGGTAGTGACCGCCGACGGCTCGAACGCCAAGGAGGCCTGCCGATGGAGCTGAGCATGTTAAGGCAGGGAGGAGGCTCCAACAAACTGCGTGTAGGCCTCTGCGTGCTTCGGCTCCACCGGTTGACACTCCAATGACGTCAAGTCTTGCCGTCAGTCATCTGCACGCCGATGTACACAAGCTGAGAGGACACAACAGAGCACAATGAGAGACGGGGAAAAAAACCAACAAGATGTAGTCTCATCTACGTGCGCACACCCAAGGCACATGAGTCCAATCAACCGGTGAGAAAATAGCCTAACCTGGTTGTAAGTTCCAAAGCTACAACAGAGGAGAACCTGACAGACAAACACGCTCATCGGTTGTCCGAATGACGAACCGAAAGAAGCTTCAGGTGCAGAATCAGAAACTCTATGTAATTGATCATCAACGAGCAAAGATAGCACCAATGAGGAAATGGACCCCGGAAGGTGGTCACTGTGAAAGCTCTGGAGAGCACATGAGGGCGCGCCGACTAGTGCTGACGCTGTCAACGTAGTCATCGGGTGTCCCGGTAAACCAGCGACCCATGGAGACAAGGCCAGAGGTCACCGTGACTCACACACCAACACTCCCTCATGACTCACAGACGCCAGTCACCACAGGCAACCAAGGGTCACAAGATGATGGCAACATCAGCGCGCGGCAGGCGGCATCGGACATGACCACACAAGAATTGCTGACAGAGATAGGAAATAGCCAGAGTGGGGTACAACTCAGGTAGGAACAAGGGCATATGCAAGAAGCCCAACATTGTGTACCGCAAACTTGAACTTGCCGCTGCACAACGCTTTGGTGAGGAAGTGGGCATGCTGCTGCCACGTGTCAACATCCACGACAGAGACATTGCCACGTGCAATGTGCTCACATAAAAAATGATGCTCAATGTTGATTTGCTTTGTGCGCGTGTGGCACATGCCATCATGCTCGCTATGTGGCGCGTGCTCTCATTGTCTCAACGGATGGTGATGCAGTGGAGGGGCTGGCATAGCTGCTGCATGAGACGGCACAACCAGATGCTCTCACAGAACCCAGCCCCCAATGCGACATACTGAGGCTCAGTCGAGCTATGCGCCACACAACCTTGCTTGCCAGTCTTCCACATTGTTGGACATGGGGTGCCAAAAAAGTGACCAAAGTGGGTTGCTCGATAAAAATCATCAGGTCACAAAAGTGAATAGAGGATGTTTTTCTGGTTCTGTAGCACTTTACGGAACTCGATTCGGAGTCCGTTTGAGGGAGATATGGATTTTCAAGGTTTGGTGGCGATGGGTCCGGTTCAAGTGATGGCTCCTGCACTACCAGCACCAATGACGGCCACAATTATTGGCCAAGGAGGTTTGGAGCGGCCTTCAGGGTAGAAAGGCGGCAGGAGGACCTTCAAGGAGCTTCAAGGAAGGTCCCCACCAAGATTATTGGTTGTGCACATGGCAGGGATGGGAATTCTCTTGTGTGGAAATGTGACTGCCGCTCATCCCGCTAGGCTAGGAGAGTGCTAGGAGGTGAACTTTGACAGAGTGGTTCTTCCAGCTCCATGTGCCAAATGAGGCGTACTTAGGCTTGTCAAAAAGCTGTGCTAATGTACTTTCTCACTTAAGAGTCAATTCAGACATTTGTATTCTCTGCAAACCTACATTCGCTTCCGTAATTTCTGTCTGTGCAACGTGCAACTCCCTCTCACAAACAGTTGGTCATGCCTAGGCGGCTTTTGGTGAGCCTGATCACCTCCCTGAGAGCTGCCCCAGTTTCCATCACACGAGACATCCATACCCCCGATAAAGAAGATGTAGCCAGACTGGCTGCGCGCATTTTGATCATGGGTCCAATCGCAGTCAGCGTATCCGTCGACAACTGTGCGCGAAAGGACAGGCCAAAGCATGGGGTAGATGCGACATACCGCACCACACGCAAAGCAGCCTCCAGATGGAGCTGACACGGATGCTGTGAGAACTGCGACAAGAATTTTATAGCAAATTCAGCATTAGTGCACGTCGTGGTTCCAATGACTTGGAGGTTTGTTGTGACATCGACAGGCTCCACCAGACGATCTTGGTCTGCTGACATGAGGAGTCTCTACCCAGCGGGTGTCAGAGGGGTGGCTGCAGAGGGGACTGTGGCCAACAAGTCAGGAGAGCGCTCCGGTAAATTGCTGTTGTAACCAACCTGATGCACATGTAGTGTACGACGCTGACGATCTCACCCAATCTCCATTCCCAGGAAGACTCAAGCTGGACCAAGATCTTTCATTTTGGAGGAGATCCTTCATAGCGTGGACAGCCTGGAACTCGGGGGACGCAATCAAGAGATCATCCACATAGACCAAGATAGCGACAAGGGTATAGAGGGATCACTCACGAACAGAGCTGGATCCAATGTGCTATGTTGATATCCTCCTCGCTGCAAGGTAGTGGAGATCTCGAGGTTCCAACAACGTTGAGATTGCTTCAGACCATATAGGGCCTTTTGGAGGCTCCAGACCCTGTCTGTGCAGTCCTCGAACCCTAGAGGCTGGATGAATTAGATCTCTTTCTCGAGATTGCCATGCAAGAAGGCATTGTTCACGTCCAGCTAGTGGAGCTCCCAATCATGATGTACCACCTGGCTCAGCAAGGCCTTTGCCGTGGTGTACTTCCCAACAGGGGCAAAGGTGGCAACAAAGTCCACACCCGGCATTTGGGAGAATCCTTTGGCCGTATGACGGGCCTTGTATCGTTCTACAGTGCCGTTTGGCCTCTCTTTCCTTCAAAACGCCCAACGGGCTCATATGCCCTTACGACCAGGCGAGAGCTTCACATTCTCATAAACTCCATGCTCCTCAATTGCAGCGAGCTCCTCGGACATAGCTTGCTCCCACAGGGCTGCATCTGCAGTGGAGCGTGCTTGTTGCATTGTGTTTGGTTCAGACACCCGGGCCATCGTGCCACTTGCAACAAATGTGATGGCAACTGCGGGATATGACAGAGGCCGAGTAGACCTGGCTGCCGCAATGGCTCGGCGGAACTCATTTGCGATAAGAGAATATTCAAGCGCGGTGTTAGGCTGTACCACAGCTGCCGCCAAACCAAGAGCGTCAAGACACGAGACAGGAGACGGCTATGTGGGGTCAGCAACATCACTGTGAACGGGGCGGACTGACGGCGCTGGCCCAGAGTTGCCAGCCGAGACTGTACAACTGGCAGACGAGACATAGTTAGGTGCAAACAGCAATGGTCTCAGACGACCGCCAGGCGCATAATGACTTAACAGGAAGCAGCACACACGTGGCAGGAGAAGATGTAGGCAATGATGCAGACGTGATAGGAGAGGACGTAGGCGACGACGAAAACGCGACAGGAGAGGACGTGGGAAATGACGTAGACGTGATAGGAGAGGACGTAGGCAATGATGCAGACGCGACAGGAGAGGACGCAGGCGACGACACAAACCCGATAGGAGAGGAAGTAGACGCGATAGGAGAGATTCCAGGTGACGGTACCAACACGGGGGACGGAGCGCAGCCACTATTGAAGGGAACCCCATGTGCACCACCTCCCCCAGGACAAGAAAAGGGTGCAAGCGACGGGAGAGAACGAGCGATGTTACGAGAGAATGTGCTCTCAAAGGAGAGAGCATCGCGGGACTTGACAACTCGACTACGCTCAGGATCTCAAAAGCGCCAGGCTTCAGACTCATAGGATACTCCAAGGAAAGGACAGAGACAGCCTCGAGGAGACAGCTTGCTATCACGTTGGTCCTGAGGGAGCCAAAGGCATGCGATGCAGCTCCAGACATGAGCGAAGCGAAGGTCAGCGCAACGACCGTACCAACGCTTGAACGACGTGACATGACGAGGCAGAGGACCGTGAGGAACACGGTTCCAAACCCATGTCCTGTAGGACATGGCCTCAAAGGCAAACAGTGGAAGGAGGCCAGAATCGACAAGGAGGGTGTGAACATCATGAGGAGGAGTGCGGTTCCAGCATTCGGATACTCCATTCTGCTGTGGTGTGTATGGAGCAGAGAGCTCCACATGCACCCCTTGAGACTGGAGGAAGCGGGCCGTGGGACCCATGAACTCCCCACCATGATCGGAGCAAGACGCTAACAGCTTACGCTGGCAAGCACGCTCAGCTTGGACAAGACAAGACTCGACCGTGAGCTTGACATCACTTTTCTGGCGAAGGACAAAGATCCAGCAAAAACATGAGAAGTCATCCGTGAGACACAAGACGTACCTCCCGACACCACCCAGAAATGCATCAGGGAGAGGACCCATGACTTCCGCATGGACAAGAAGAGCAAGGAGATGCAGCGTGCAAGAATTGATGAAAACTGGGGCAGCCCTCAGGGAGGTGATCAGGCTCAGCAAAAGCTGCCTAGGCAGGACCAACTGTTTGTGAGAGGGAGTTGCAGGTTGCACAGACAGAAATTACGGAAGCAAATGTAGGTTTGCAGAGAACGCGAATATCTGAATTGACTCTTGAGTGAGAAAGTACATTAGCACAGCTTTCTAACAAGCATAAGTACGCCTCATTTGGCACATGGAGCTGGAAGAACCACTCTGTCAAAGTTCACTTCCTAGCACACTCCTAGCCTAGCGGGATGAGCGGCAGTCACACTCTCACACAGGAGAGTTACCATCCCTGCCATGTGCACAACCAATAATCTTGGTGGGGACCTTCCTTGAAGCTCCTTGAAGGTCCTCTTGCTGCCTTTCTACCTTGAAGGCCCCTCCAAACCTCCTTGGCCAATAATTGTGGCCGTCATTGGTGCTGGTAGTGCAGGAGCCATCACTTGAACCGGACCCATCGTCACCAAACCTTGAAAATCCATATCTCCCTCAAACGGACTCCGAATCAAGTTCCGTAAAGTGCTACAGAACAAGCAAAACATCCTCTATTCACTTTTGTGACCTGATGATTTTTATCAAGCAACCCACTTTGGTCACTTTTTTGGCACCCCATATCCAACATTCTCCCACTTTGCGAGAATAAAAATCACACAAGTCCACACTATCCCCTCAGCTGCTGAAAGCGGTGTGCTGCCAGCGGCTTGGTCAGGAAGTCTGCCAGCATCATGATTGAAGGGCAGAACTTGATCTGCAACACCTTCTTTGCCACCAGTTCGCGGATGAAGTGATATCGCAAGTCAATGTGCTTGGTGCGGGCGTGAAACTCTGCGTTCTTGGTCAGAGCGATGGCGCTCATGTTGTCACAGTAGATTGTAGTTACTGCGGTTTGCTGCTGTCCAAGGCTTGCCAGCAGCTCACACAGCCACGCGGCTTCCTTTGCTACTTCACTCAAGGTGATGTACTCAGCTTCGGTGGAGGAGAGGGCGACACACCCCTGCTTCTTGCTCCTCCAACTGATTGCACCTCCCCCGAGTACAAACACGAACCCACTGGTCGACCACCAAGTGTCCAGGTCATCTACCCAATCTGCGTCACTGTAGCCGATGAGGATGGGGCTGTTGTTGCCATTGAAGGTGAGGCAAAGGCTGCTGCTACTGTCGAGGTAGCGCAGCACGCGCTTAACCGCCTCCCAATGCGGCATGCCCGGATTTGTGCAAAACTTGCTGAGCATTCCCTCTGCTTGGCTGATG
Source organism: Penium margaritaceum (assembly GCA_023375785.1). Classification (NCBI taxonomy): domain Eukaryota; kingdom Viridiplantae; phylum Streptophyta; class Zygnematophyceae; order Desmidiales; family Peniaceae; genus Penium; species Penium margaritaceum. The sequence continues at coordinate 129,939 of SZWC01004479.1, read as the reverse complement.
ACGAGGCGTGTGCCGACTGCTGCCCACATGAGGCTCCCAACTGCTGCTTGGTACGGCACTGCTTCCATGCGGCTGCTCTCTTGCATGCCGCGGGGAGTCTGCGTCATGCTCAGCTTCGCTCCGACTTCGAGTGGTGTCGCTGCTTTGCGCGCTCCTGCCATGTTGAAGCGCTTGACGATGTCGCTCACGTATGTACTCTGCGACAGCTCCAAAGTCTGCTGCTGCCGGTTGCGCTTGACTTGAAGGCCAAGGTAGTAACTGAGCTCTCCCATGTCCTTCATGTCGAACCTGGCAGCAAGGGACTGTTTCACATCGTCCAAAAGAGACTTGGAGTCAGATGGAATGAGCAGATCATCAACATAGAGCAAGATGATGACCTGGCTTGCGTCTTGCGTGCGCCCATAGACTGCATGGTCAGCTTCACTGCGCACAACGCCAAGGCCAGCCAGCTGCTCATCCATCTTGTGGTACAATGCTCGCGGGGCTTGCTTCAGGCCGTAGAGGGCCTTCACAAGCTTGCATACCAAATCCTCCTTTCCCTCCACCACATACCCCTCCGGCTGCTCCATGTACACATCCTCTTTGAGGTCACCATTCAAAAAAGCACAGGTCACATCCATTTGGTGCACCTCCCAGTCCATAGCAGCAGCAAGAGCGAGGATCGCTCGGATAGATGGGAACTTTGTGACAGGTGCAAATGTCTCATTGTAATCCACACCCTCAGTCTGTGAATACCCCTTTGCAACCAACCGTGCTTTGTACCTGAGCACCTTACCATCCGCACCACGCTTGTGCCTAAAGATCCACCAACACCCGATCACCCGGCTGCCACGTGGAGCTTCCTCGAGGGTCCAGGTGCCGTTCTTCATGAGCGCACCATACTCCTCGTCTGCTGCAGCACACCAATCTGCCGCCTCGGCGCTGCACATGGCTTCAGCGAATGTGGTTGGATCATCGGTGACTGTGAGGAAGAGAAGCTCGAGGTCAGACGACTTCGCTGGTGGAGAAACGGTGCACAGGTTCACCAGCTCCTCCAGCGGCCTCTGTTTGCTTGCGAGTCGCTCGGATCGCCTCAGCGGCTCCCCACTGTCCTTTGTACCTTTGTTGATGCATGCGGATCGTCGTGGCAGCTGCTGTATGTTGCTTTATTGCTCCTCCTCATCAGATTCGGCTACTGGCTCCTTCTCCTTCTCAGCCCCCTCCACCTCTTTGTTGATGCCACTGTCACCGCCATCTTCCGCACCACCCTCTTCTGCTGCCGGTTCTTCTCCCACTTCAGGTACAAGTGCGAGAGCAAGTGGAACTGCAGACATAGGGCTCCAAGTCCAGCCCTTCAAGTCCTCTTGAAAGACGACGTCACGGCTGCGGATGATCTTGCGAGCAGCAAGGTTGTAGAGGCGGTATCCCATGGTATCGTAGCCGAGGAAGGCGGCCTTCACCGACTTTGCATCCAGCTTGTTACGGCTGCCGGTAGGCACGTGCACAAATGCGCCACACCCGAAGAATTTCAGGTGCGTTACTGTTGGATTGCATCCCGTCCACGCCTCCTCCGGTGTCATCATCGGCACGGCGCGCATGGGACTCCGGTTTTTCAGGTACACGGCAGTGTTGACCGCTTCCGCCCAGAAGGTTGGTGGGAGCTCCGCGTCTTGGAGCATGCTGCAAACACGCTCCATGAGTGTGCGGTTCGTACGTTCAGCCACGCCGTTCAGCTGTGGTGTTCCAGGTGGGGTGACCTCGTGCTTGATCCCGCGACGCTTGAGGTAAGTGCGAAGGTCGTTGGAGAGGTACTCTCCTCCACCATCGGTGCGAAGCACCTTCAACCACCTGCCACTCTCATTCTGTGCAGCAGCAATCCACACATTGAAAGCATCAAAGCACTCATCCTTTCCAGCCAAGAAGGACACCCACGTCTTCCTCGACTTGTCATCAATGAACGTGACAAAGTACAACTTGCCGGACAAGGACTGTGATGGCATGGGACCGCATAAATCAGAGTGAACGAGTGAGAGAAGCTCAGCCGCCCCCTTCCCTTCCACCGTGAAAGGAGCGCGGGCTTGCTTTCCTTCAATGCAGCTCTCANCACCTTCAACCGCCTGCCACTCTCATTCTGTGCAGCAGCAATCTACACCTTGAAAGCATCAAAACAATCATTCTTGCCAGCCAAGAAGGACACCCACGTCTTCCTCGACTTGTCATCAATGAACGTGACAAAGTACAACTTGCCGGACAAGGACTGTGATGGCATGGGACCGCATAAATCAGAGTGAACGAGTGAGAGAAGCTCAGCCGCCCCCTTCCCTTCCACCGTGAAAGGGGCACGGGCTTGCTTTCCTTCAATGCAGCTCTCACAAGCCGATACACCTGGCAGCTTCACCCCCTTGAGCTCCAGGCCACGGACCATCTGCTGCATGGAGATGATGGCGCCAAAGCCGAGGTGACCGATCCGGCGGTGCCACAGGCCGATGTCGTGTTTTCCCTCTCTCGCCGCCAACGCTGAGTCGGCTTCCTTCTCCGACGCCAGGTAGAGGCGGTAAAGACCGTCCTCCTTGTTCGCTTTTGCAAGCACACGGCCTGCACGGGCAGAGATGGTGCAGCCACCATTCTCAAAGCAAACCTGCATGCCTTCGGAGATAAGAGATGAGACAGAGAGGAGGTTAGCTGCCAGCCCCGGAACATGGAGCATCCCCTTCACACGACGTTCCATGTGCTTACCCTCAACGGAAGCACAAAACACAATCTCACCCTCCCCAACCGCCATTTGCACATGGTTGTCCCCCATGTACACCCAACGAGGCTCAATGACGGTGTAGACGACGAACCACTCCCGGCGACATGTCATGTGCCGCGTGGCTCCCGAGTCGATGATCCAGAATAGGGCGGTGTTGTCGGAGACGTGCAGGACCCGGATGGTTGTCACGAATCCACTCTCCCAATCTGCAGCGTTCGCGGAAGCGTCAGACGTTTTTCCCGCTCCCACTCCAGCAGCAAGGTCCGCCTTCTTCTTCCGGCATTCGCGTGCCCAATGGCCCGGCTTCTTGCAGTAGTGGCAGTTCCCCTTCTTCTTCCCTCCTCCGCCATTGCCCCTGGCAGCACCACCCCCATGACCAGAGTTGGTGATGAGAGCGACGTCCAGTCCACTTCCGCCCTCTTCTCCCTTGCGCCGCTCCTCCTCAAACAGCAGGCTCTCCTCCACATCATTGAGGGAGAGCTTGTCGCCACGCTGGTCCAGGGCAACAATGAGAGGAGTATAGCTGCTAGGAAGACCAGAAAGGATGGTTCGCATGAGCACACGCTCCTTGACAGGGTCCTCAATTGCAGCAAGCTGGTCAGAGAGAGACTTCACCATGTTGATGTCGTCAATCATGGATCCGGACTCATCCATCTTCACAATGTGAAAGCGGCGACGCAGCTGCATATTCATGAGGATTGACTCGGAAGCATAAGTGGACTCAAGCTTTTTCCAAACCTCCTTTGGCGTGAGGATGCCACGGATCCCTTATGGTGCGAAAGACTATGACCACTTCGGAACAGATGTTCGACCAGGTACATGGGTTATTGTGTCATGACTTTTTGTAACTCAAGTACAGGGTATTGGACTATTTTTCAGACCCTTTTTTTCAACGCATATGACATATACCTCACATATCCATGCAATGTGTGCTGCACAAAAGGAAAGACAGTGGATCATTGTCTAATGGACTAGCCATAGAAGCTGCCACATGTGTCACAGCACGTGTGTAAAGCTGCCACATCGCCGTCATTCCTGGTGGCCACCACAGTGGCAGCCATGGGTCCCCCCGGATCCCTTATGGTACGCAAGTGTATGACCACTTTGGATAGTGTAGGACCTGGTGTACGTGTTATTTTCTCTTCACAAGTTGTACCTGAACTATCGGGTAGTTTAGTATCTTTTATAGGTTCTTTTCCTACTCATATGACAGATACATCACGTATTCATGCTATGTGTACTGCACAATACGAAACACAGTGCCTCGTGGTCACAAAGACTAAAGATTGAACCTGAAACACATGCCACATAATGTGTGTTCAGCCGGCACATTACCGTCCTCTTTGTTGCCCACCACACTGGCAGCCATGGGTCAATCCGGATCCCTTATTGTGCGCATGACTAGGACCAGTTCTGGCGGTTTTGGCCTAGGTACATGTGTTGTTTTGCCATGATTTCTTGTACCTGAAGTACTGGTATTTCCATGTTTTACAGACCATTTCTTTCAACTCATATGACAAGTACCTCACATATTCATGCAATGTGGTAGGCCATGTGTTGATTGCATATGTTTTGGAGCCCATTAGCATGGTTTCCTTTCGCATTGCAAGCGTGAGAAGAAGATATCCTGGTCTTCCACCATTCCATGACAGAATGAACCAAAGGTTCGGTTTAAGATAGCAACATCACTTCATGCACAGAGCACATTACTCAAAATGACCGGGTTTGCCGTTAACTATCCACCGCTGCACTTTTGGGGGTAGTGTGTCGATCCATCCAATGATGTCGCACATGGGGCACAAGCGAATAGTACTGCCAGAAGCATGTGCATGAGCGGGATTAATGACCGTCCCATTGTCGAAATCTTCAACTGCATCATAAAAGACTTCTTCCGGTGTGTCTTCCGAAAGAGCACCCATGTCAAAGGGTTCAGGGCACGTGCTGTAGTATAGCCTCACCTGTAAACATCTCCATTCCATCAGCAACCTCGATATGAAATAACATGTGCCAACTCCACACAAAAATGAAGTCACCATAGGAAGTGCGATTGGGAAAAGAGTGCACTCAATTCAGAAAGACTACAAATGCTAGAGAGAAGGACAAATGAATGTGATCCATGCTTTTATACATTCCAAGGAATCAAACTGGTCCATACGGGGTCGTGGAGGAAGAAGTTGTCCCCATGGACCAAACTGAGGAGCCTCCGGTCCTCCATCCCACAACTAGAGCGGAGGCATCGGACGACCTTGCAGCTTCAGTTGATCCAAAGGAGACATGTTTCCATGGAAAAAAATGGCGGAGAAGTAAAATATGCGCAAGTCTTCACTTAGAAAGTTGACAAGGAGCCATGATTCAGTATTGAAACACGTCCTGTTCAGTCTTTGTCCTGTCAAAAGTTTCCCGGTTTACAATCTCGCACACCACACTGGGTCCGGATGGATCCATGGCTGTCAATGAGGCGGGCACCATGCAGGACGGCGATGCGGCGGTTTGACACCCATGAGCAAGCACATGTTGTATGGGTCTGCAGGACACAGGCCGAGACCATTTGAGTTCCACATGCGCTTCATGTTAACCCACCCAACCCACGCATCATAAAGGTCCATGTGGCATGCATCGTCGACAACTCTCGTCCATTTCTCCAGAGGCGGCAATGGACGACCCTTTAGAGACAAGTGGTGCGAGGACGTCATGGTCTAGCAGTGAATTTAGCGTCGTGAAGTACAAGTTGCTAATGCCGTCAAATTACCTCATGAACTCCTTTAATGAGCTCGGTTTGCGCAACAGTTGGCCTTCCTCACCCTTTCCACTACGTCACATCAAAATGGGTCGTTTTCGTCTGCGAGGTGGCCGTTGGCGTTCTGCCTTGTCAGCGAGGCTGACGAGGATCTCTCGGTTGTCACTAGTGGTCCAACGTCCTTCGTCGGGAATGTATCTGATGACATGTGTGTAATGCCTCCACGCATGCATAGCATTAATTGATGGAAATGGTGCACAACGAAGCACGATATGCATCAAACCTAGGTCCGAGAGGACATGGTTTGTGCACAATGTTTTTGGCTCAACCTGCATCTTCCGCACCTCCCCCGGAGGTTTGGCGTCGTACCTGCGATTGGGCACAAGGGTTCCGCTCTGTTACTATTCACGTTTGAACGAATAGTGCATGGGCTGCGGAGCTTTTCATTTATGTCCATTCCCGGATGAGTAGTTTTTTTTTACCGCGTGGGCGTCTCGTTGCTTTCACGGTCGGTGTTGATACCTGCGTTATTTCCTGCTGTCCATTGATACCTGCGTTTTATCTTGCTTGACGACGGGCGAATGAGTTTTATAGTTCCAAAAACAGGGTACATGGTGACCGAACCCAAACGAAAAACATGGGCATCGCTGTCGTGTCGGCTTTGACTATGGAAAGTGCTAGTAAATCGACCGAAGCAATGGACATACAATAACTCCATCCTTCTCGACTATCCCCATATCCACGTTTCCCACATTAAACACGCCATATCCAAATTTGGAGCTTTTTCATGTTTTGCATAATGGAGCGTATGTTATGCGATCGGAGCGTAAATGGTGAACAGGTAGAAGTTGCGAGGCAGAGCATGATTTAGAATTTGGGACACTTGTGCAATTTATAACTAGCAGTAAGTGTACCTCGATGACAAGTGTGGAAATGATCGAACATATATATACAAGTGTCGAGTTACAAATGAGACATAGTCAGGTTGTTGGGTTGATTGTCGAGCCACTCGTGTGGAGTCACGTCGTGAGTGGCCGGATTCGAGAAATTCCGCCAAGAAGTCGGGAAACTTCAAGAATCGACGGTGAATATGCAAGATGCATCTCTATTAATCTAGATTCGTCTCGGTGCGTCGAGAAGTCGACCGAAAGGGTCGTAGATTCGAGAGAGTGGTGAAAGTCGTTAGAAGGTTCGAGAAGATTCACTGGAGGTGGGGACAGTTGGCCAGTTTTCCCTCAATCGTCTGAGTGGTCTTGCAACACGATAGGCTGTTTTTGTAATAATACAAATTCCCACTTAGAAATATTAGGGACTCGTGTACGTCTGGTACGTAAAAAATCCACCCTTTTAGCTACGACGTCCCGGCCCGCACAGAGATGTGGCCTGGTGACAGCGGTAGCTGTCCCTAGGTTATTGTAGGGTCCCCAGGCTACCCCAGTCATTAGGTGATCAACGTCTCAGAGGTTATTGTAGGGTCCCCAGCTCTTGTGCGCTGCGTCGTAGCTGTACCACTTGACAAGATGTTCTATCATCCTACCTCGTTGACAATGGCCAAGGATTCCCTTGATGACGTACTCAGTGTCTTCGTCCACTTGAACGGGAGGTGGAGGAGGAACATCTCTTCCAGGGAAGTTCTCTCTGGGGTCTTGATAGTGCTTGAGTCGGCGTACATGGAACACCGGATGAAGTGGCATAGTGTCGGGGAGTTTGAGGCGTGCAACCATGGGGATTTGCATGCGCTCGATCTCAAACGGGCCTAACCACCGGGGTTTGAGCTTCGAATACTCGGCTTCACGGAGTTTGATGTTTGCCGAGCTGAGAAGGACTTTGATGCTAGCGGCAAATATGTTGTCACTGCGATGTCGATCAGCTGCTTGCTTCATTGCTACTTGTGCCTTTGCGAGGATTTGCCATGTTTCCTCCCACATGGTGGTGAAGTCTCACCATTGAACATCGACCGCGGGGACATTGCCGCGACTTTGTAGTCCAGTGGGTGTGGCTTGAAGTTTGCCGTACACCACTTCGAGCGGGCTCTTACCTGTTGCGGTGGAAACTTCCAAATTATATGTGATTTCGACAGTCGAGAGTTTTCGTGCCCAGTTTGTCCCGTGAGGTTCGTATAGTGTTCGAAGAAGTTGTTCGAACGTCTGCTTTGTTCGCTCAGGTTGACCGTTGGTTTGAGGATGAAACGTTGTTGAAAGTTGAATTCTGTTGCAATAGCGAATCATCAGTTCATCCCAAAAATGGCTGGTGAATTGACCGTCTTTGTCGCTCGTGATGGTTCTCGGTACACCGTGTAGCCGCACAATGTTGTTTAGAAACATTTGTGCTGTTCCTTTGGTGGTGACGGTGGCCGTTGTTGGATGAAGTGGGACATTTCGGAGAACCTGTCGACGACCACATGGATTGTGTCATACCCTTCGGGCGTGACTGGTAATCTCATGATGAAGTCCATGGAGATGTCGGCCCACGGTTCCTTCAGGATAGGGAGTGGATGTAGAAGTCCGAGTGGCCATGTGCGACGGGATTTCTGTCGTTGACATGTGTTACAGGATTTGCAGAAGTTGACCACGTGGGATTGCACCTTGTCCCACCAAAAGCATGGTTGTCGGTGTGCACGATGCATTGGCGGCACTCCAGGTAAAACCACCATGTCGTGAATGCATGCACGACCGCCAGCATTTCTTTTTCATGTATGGCATTGTTGAGTTCCTGTCCTCACAGTTTTTGAGACATGTAGGCAACCGGTTGCTTGTCCCTGCTGTGGTCTTGCAGGAGGACTGCACCAATGGCTCGGTCCGACGCATTTGTGGCCATGACGTAATTGACCGTTGGATCAACTTATCATAGGGTGGGCGCCAAGGTCAGTGTGTTCTTCAAAGCAGTGAACATTTCTTGTTTACTGTCTCCCCACCGCCACTTGTTTTCTTTTTGAATGAGGTCAGAAAGAGGCGCTGACACTAAGGCGTAATCTCGTACAAATCGCAAGTGGTAATTGCAGTAGCCGAGAAAAACTTGAACTTCTTGAACGTTGGTCGGCGTCGGCTAATTCGTGACCGCTGCCACTTTTTTCGGATCCGTGGTGACCCATCCACCGTTGATGATGTGGCCCACAAAATCGATCACATGATAAAAGAAGTCGCACTTTGAGAGTTTTCCAAAAACTTTCTCTCCTTGTAAAACTTTGAGAACCTTTCGGAGATGTCCATCGTGCTCCTCTAGGATGCAGCTGCACACCAGAATGTCGTCAAGGTACACCACGTCAAAATCATCAAGGTATGGTGAAACAATGTTGTTCATTGTAGTAATGAATGTTGTCGCAGCATTCGTCAGTCCGAACGACAAAACCGTGAACTCAAAATACCCGTAGCGAGTTTGGAATGCCGTCTTCTTAATGCCGACGTCTGCCGCGCGTATCTTGTGATATCCGCTACGTAAGTCAATTTGCTGAATATTCATGCTCCGCGAAGTTGGTCAAAAAGTTCTTCAGATCAAAGAAAAGGGTATCGGTTCTTGATGGTAGCATTGTTCAACGCCTGATAGTCCACGCACATCCGCATTTCACCAGCTTTCTTTTTCACAAACAGTACAGGTGCGGCGTATGGTGACGTGGATGGGCGGATGAGCCCCAGACCGTGCACTTTGTCGATTTGTTTTTTTTAGCTCCAACGTTGCTGCTGTTCTTGTCGACCTGCAAATTGTGCTGGCATACAAAATCTCGTGCGAGGATGATTTTGTGATCGCTCATTGGACAAGACCACCAGACCGTTACGTCCCGTAGATCTCCCACTTGTAGTCGGATTGGTTCTTGGAGTCTCCGTATTTGCTATCTTCCATGGACAGTTTGTCCTTTAAACATCCCTGGTTTGGTCTGCAAACCCAGTTTGTGGACCATGTCGTTACTCACGAAGCTATGTGAAGCTCGTCTGACTAATATTGCTGGTACCGCTCTACAACTTTTGCATCCCCGAGGCTAAACTTTTAGCAGCATCCCCGGTTGGTCGCCCTAGTATCCCTTGTCGAACTTTGGGATCTCAAAAGCCCTCTGCGATGAGGTACACTGTGTAGACGTGCAATTGTTCTATGCAGATCGCTACTTACAAACAAGAGTTGCACCTTTTACTCCTATCCTTTGCCGTATCCCGACTCATTTTTCTGCGACTTCCCCCCTTTTCCGCCTACTGCTCGCTTCAACAATTGCGAGTGATGCGCCCAACTTTTCTGCAGTTATAGCAGGTTCATTTTTGTCTCTGTTTGATAGCGTCTACGTCCATCGGAGTCAAGGAGTCCGCCGACTGGTTTTCTCTGTTTCCATGATAATTGTGGCTAGGAGGTTGCCAGCCGTAGGATTCTTGGATCCGAGCGTTGTAGTCGAGGCTGTCGATCCTTTCTGCAATCATCTGCGGCAGGTCGTTTTGGATGCCAAAAATGGCAATTGCTCACCCAATATCTCGATTAAAGCCATTGTTGTAGTGAAAACAGAGTTCATTGGGGGCGATGTCTGCTCTGGCGTTGATCCCGTGGAATCTCCGCGTGTACTCTACCATGCTGGACTACTGACGGAGACATTAGAGTTTGTGCCGTGCGTCATACTTCTTGTTTAGTCACCCAAAGTGTGCAAGCATCGTGTGCGAGAATTCATTCCCGTCGGTTGGTGGCATCAGCGCGTCTTGCCACTGTGGGTTGATCTGCTAAAAGGGAAGAACGCCTACGGTTGGCGATAGGAGACAGGTGCCGTTGGCCGTTGATGATACTTCACCGATCTCATGCTGCCGTTGGATGGGCTTTAGATCGGACCAACAACTGAGCGCAGTGCCACGTAAAAGCGCAGATTCGAGGTCAATTTTCTTTTGATCATCGTTGACCCCAGCAGCGGTGAAATATAAATCCAAAATCATCAGCCACATCTCAACCGTTGGTCCTTTTGAGTTTGCAGGATGGAACGGTTCTAGAGGAGCCACACGCATTTTGGGTTTTCTTGAGAGTTGGGAGTTTCTCTCGAAGAGCACCACTTCTCGTGCGAAGAGCTTCCATCGCTACGTTGAGCTATCGGAGCAGATGCCTATTGATTTCTTTGAGCACGGATATTTGGTTCGCTAGTCCCTCGTTGATCCGCGCCTGTCGTCCAGTGCCACTTGTCATCCCTGCTGTCGTCGTCGAGGCTGTTGGTAGTGGCGGCTGGTTTATCGCCGTTTGGTCCAGGACCGGATTGGTCGTCGAAGCCGTAGGGATTGATCTAGCTGCCACATATCCTGCCACGCCAGCATTTGCTGTCACTTCGGGGCCCTCTTGCATTGGCGCGTTCTGCTCCTCCATTGCCAAAGTCGTTGCAAAAGACCCGCTACTTGTCGTCGATTGAGCTCGCTTTCCTCACGTCATAGTCGCGAAGTCTGCAAAATCTTGACGTGCGAGATGCGCTGACGGCTTGTCTGAGGTAGTCCTTCGGATGGGTAAAGTAGTCGGATGCCTCTCCAACACCGCTGCGCTCTGATAGCAAGTGTTATGCTGAACAGAGCATAGATGGTGAATAGGTAGAATCTGTGAGGAAGAACACGATTTAGAATTTCGGATACTTCAGCAATTTATAGTTAGCGGTAAGTGTACTTTGATGAAAAGTGTCAAAATGATCAAACATGTATATACAAGTGTTGAGTTTTGAATGAGACATAGTCGGGGTTGTTGGGTTGATTGTCGAGCAACGCGTGCGGAGTCGCGTCGTGAGTGGTCGGAAGCGAGAAGGTCCGCCAAGAAGCCGGGGAACTCTGAGAATTGACGGTGAAGATGCAAGATGCATGTTTATAAATCTAGATCCGTCTCAGAGCGTTGAGAAGTCGAATGAAAGGTCGTGACACTTCTATCGTAGATTCGCGGGAGTGGTCAAAGTTGTCTGAAGGTTTGGGAAGATTCAATGGAGGCGGGGACAGTTGGCTGGTTTTCCTCGACCGTTGGTGTCAATGTCGCGGTTGCGGGACACGATGGGCTGTTTGTGTATTAACAGAAATGCCCACTCAGAAGGATTAGGAACTCATGTCCATCAGGCAAGTAATGAGTTGCGAGGTAGAACACGCTTTGAGAATTTGGAACAATTGAGCAATTTGTATTTAGCAGTCTGTGTACTTCGATGACAAGTGCCAAAATGACCAAACACATACACATGAGGGGTACTTTTGCCTTATACCCACTGTAACCGGAACTAATCTACAACAGACCCAAATTCTGCACAAAAATGATAAGATGGCCGCTTTGGCAAGAAAAAAGCTTCTAACGTCCAGGAAAAGCAAAAAATACGCAGCAGGGCCACTCTTAAAAATGATTCTCTAGATGTCCAACACGGAAAAAGTGAGTGAAGAGAGCTTTTATACCTCGCATGTCCACTGTGATACTCCACCAAAGTATGACGACAAGATCAATAGACTACCGCGGTCCACGCGACGTTGAAAATCTCCTTAGACCTATCCAATATGGAGGCACCATAACAAAAACCTTGCCATTTGGTAATGGCAAGGTTCTTGTCTTGTATAGAAACAGGTGAAAAAGGTTGAAACCGTTGCATTTTACATACATATAAATTCATTGAATTTGTATATATCTCTGTTTAGCCTTCTAGCTTCTCCATCGCTTTTTCCATTTCTTGCTGAAATTCTCTCTCTTTCTCTGAATATCTCTTTCTCTCTTGATCTTTACCTCTATGCAGACATCGACCGTCTATGGCCGATATCAATAGATTTTGGCAGGGGGGAGGGCTCCCCTCCTCTTGCCAATATTGCGGCTTGGATGTCGATTTTGGTATCGACACAGAAACCCCCCCTCCCAACATCCGTTGTGAGCGGCTATTCTTCGAACTTCACGCATCCACCACTTGCCACCTGTCGCCTCTACCCCTCTTGTCCTCTGGCGGGATTTACGGAGTGCCACTCTTGATTGTGCTCCCTTACATTGTGCACACCGTGCAACGGTTGTGCGGATTCAAAAAAGATGCGCGTGGCCATTCGCACAATGCATTGCACGCCTGTACGTGAGGCGAAGCCTTTTCTTTTCCAAGTCGTTTGCACACAACGGTGCAAAGGTTACATGATAGTTAGACCTATCGGTGGCTGTTCAATCGTTGGATGGGATGGGGGAAGACCAAATTTTTTTGCAAAAAGATAGAAAATTGTCTATTTTTTGCAATGTTTTTTCTGCCTACGATGTTTATAAAGAGACATCTCTGTGCTTACATTTTTTGGTCAAAAAAAATGTCAAAGTCGTTCCATGCGCGGATCCGACGGCTGCTAGTTCCATGGGAGCCCGTGCAAATATGATTGCGAGGAGGGAGGCAAAGTGAGAGAGGCCTGGCAAAAGCCCTCGCTCGCCAAAATAGCATGACCAAAGCTGGTCTAACTGGCCACAGACGGGTAGCGACCAACTGGCGACGACTTTGCAAATTGGGGCTAAAAAAACAAAAAAAAAATGGCGAAGTTGCTTCCGACGTGCTGCGATCCGTTTTCAAAACGTGAACCAGCCATGCCCCCTGACTCGTCTCAGGATAAACCGCCGTTTTGAATGGGCTTACGGGTTCAGAACTGTTAGGCCCAGTCGAAGGACCGCTTTTCTCATGCGTTAGGCGAACGAGCACATCACGTGACCATGGACAGCCACGGTCGCGTGATTGTGACGTCTACAAATGATCGGCAACCACATGTCCGAGGACAGAAAACTACATTAGTTTTTGGGTTACATAGTAACCTTATTGCAATTACTTTTCTTGCAAAAAATCCAATTTTATGATTGGTCCATCCGCACGAATTTCTCGCCGACGGCTGGTCGGACTTCTGAGGACGGACGGAACACCCTTGTGTGGTATTCCCGGGTAAAACACGGAAAGTGGTCATGTACATGATGAAGGAAGGGTGTAAAGAGATGGGAAAAAAACGAGAATGCTGGATGGCAGTGTAACAATTCATTTTGTGTATTTGAACGTATAATTAACACCTCTGTGTACATCATAAACATATTGTGGTACAAGTAACGTGGAATGGCATCAGTCACTTTTCTTCCTCTTTTTGGGTACATAGAAAGTGGTTCACTTTTCTTGCAAAAAATGCGAGCTTATGATTGGTCCGTCCGCACGAATTTCTTCGCCAACGGCGTGTTGGACTTCTGAGGATGGACGAAACACCCTTGTGTGGTGTTCCCGGGTCAAAAAAGGAAAGTGGTCATGTACATGATGAACAAAGGGTGTAAAGAGGTGGGAAAAAACGGAAATGATGGATTGCAGTGTAATAATGTATTTTGCGTGTTTAAATGTATAATCAATGCCTTTGTGTACATCATAAACATATTGTGTGGTACAATTAGTGTGGAATGAATTTGATCACTCTTCTTCCTCGTTTTGGGTACATAGAAAGTATTTCACTTTCATGGTCCTTGTTGCTACATCTACATGTCTTTTGTTTAATGTATGGTTGGGTCACTTGAGCTCAGACAGCAGACGGAAAAAAGGCATACGATGTACCCGGGTCAGAAATGCAATGTAGTAAGGTATACATCAATGACAAAAGCATAGAAGACATGAACGTGTTAGTTGGAAGTCTATGTACCATTGGAGGAATACATTGCTATTCATGTGGAAGTTTTTGGTGAAAGCAAATATATTTTTGGCAACTCTTTGTGGGGCAATCTTGTGGATGTTTTGGAAGCAAGTGCAATGTAGCTGGACTACTGTGACGACAATTCTCTTTGTATACGGTGACATCTTTTATCTATGTAGCTCAAGAATATTCTCACATTGTTTATCCAACAGCTACAATCTTTTAGTACCCTTTACTTGTTTACCCTTGTAAATTTTGAGTTGTGTACGTTGTTTCTTGTGTACCTTGAATTAATGCTACCTAAAGAAAATGTGGGCAGCATTTCTCCTACACCTCAAACATTTTATGTACTACTCTACCTGTCTACATGTCTACCTCGTACCTGTCTACTTTGTTATTTGTGTAACTCTAGCGCAAGCTACGCCAAGCAAATATCAACAGCATTTTCCATACACCTGGATCACTTTAACTGCCTTTCTACCTGCCTATCTCTATACTTTTTCACCCCTGTAGATCGCTATTGTTGTATATGTTATGCATGCTACCTTGAGAATTTTTTGGCAGCAATATCCCTACACCACCAAAAACTTTAACTACCTCCCTACCTATCTACCTATCTACATTTTTACCTCACCACCTTGTTATCTGTCTATCTGCTGTTGGTTTGTGTATTTGTTCAAGTGTGCACCTATGTTATGGAACTATGCCACCCATATGGTGCGTACAAGATGGAGCAGCATAGTTCCAAGTCAACCTCTGATGGCTTTTTGGGAAATGATGTCTCCTTGCATCATCTCGAGAGAAAAAGATTGATGGTACATTACACTTACCCCCTTACCTTGCTTACCTGTGATGTCTGTTGTCTTAGGTTTGCACCGCCATGGTCGTCTGATATACATTCTTCGTCATAAAGTAGTTGTGTACACATTGAGTATTTTCAACGATGTCAACATGATCCATAGTCAGGTGTTGAGGCACAATTCTGACTTTGCACGATATGCGGTGTTTGATGTCATGTCAACTTTGTCGAGGGTCCTTGCAAATGTTGTTCCATACCGAAGAGTTGTTCTGAGTGTGCGATGCATGAATTCCCGTGAAAGCAACACCTATGTATAGTGCGACTAAGCTGACACCACGACGTATTACTTGTACCACGACAAACGAGTCACGACATGCCTAGAAAGAGAAAAAAAAGTACGGCCATTGATGAACAACATTGCGACGCTACGGGTGCAGACTTCACATGCCTGTCACAAGAACCAAGACGGCGTTGATTCTCCACTGATTCACTGGCCCAACCGTGGTACAATGGCAAACTCTGGATGGTTAGCTCACCATTGTACCCCAACACCATGCGCTATCGATGGTGTCTCACATTCTACTCACAAATAATGTGCAAAAGTGTCCTGATGCACAATGTACCTTGTGGTTGCTGCACACTACTACTGTGGATGTTGGCAACCGTTTGCAAGTTAAAGAGAAAGTGGCCTTCTACAGGAGACGAATCATGCTCTGTCTTCTAGACCTTGTGGAATCATTATGAAGCAGACCCGTCCATTTGAAACGCATATCTGCATTGCTTTGCATTGTGACTGAGTTCAACATGAGTGCTTCTGCTGTGCACACCATTAAAGCTTGGCATTTCATCCTCATTTGTCAATGGTATGATCATCATATGCGTGGGTCGCAGGGGCCAACCATACAAGTCAAAAGCACGCTTGAGAAGAGGCTTGATTTTGGTCTGCACAAGTCTGCAATCTGCTTCAAGCTGTCAAACATCTTTTGACTGTCGATCTACATTCGATGATTTTTCTGGGGACATCATAGTGTTGTCAAATGTGGTTTACGAAGTCTTCTAAGGACTCTGATTGTCAGCACACATGCCAATCTTCACATTGCAGCACGCTTGCGTTTCAGTGAGCATTGCGCAACATACTGTACAATCGCATATTAGTGATTAGTACACATGGTTCATCTAAGAAACTTACGTTGTTTGAAGGGCCTGGCCTTTCGGCATGTCCAGTCGGACTTGTGAGATATGTGCGTGTTGGTGACATCATGCGTCTCTGCAAATGGAGGTTGTATTGAAAAACAATTGTGACTTACATGAACGGCATAGGTACGTGTGATATACTTTTGTACTATTGTAATCCCAGTGGAGCACGTACCTTGTCATTGCGAACTGGAGGGTGCACTTCAAGCATGTCGTATGTCTGTTGTGCATCCGAGCTCTTGATTTTTACCTGTGTCATATCATGCCTTTTGTGTTAGATACATGCAGTCGCAAAGATACAAGCGCATGTGTAATGAGTGTAGTTTTGCGTGCAGGCACAAATTGTGCACGTGGAGATGGAGTCACCTTTGTCTGCAGCCAGAAGTCATGGACATTGTTTTCAGCTTCTGCCAACAGCTTGTGCACTTGCTCATGGCCTTCGCCCTTCAGCATGGGTACTGTCCTCCCTCGAAAGAGAAACATTTGGGCTTGTGGTCCCACAACAGTTGCTCTTTCGGGATGTGCCTTTGCATATGCAACATGCATTGTTCCACTATAAACATGCTCCCATCACATGACACCTACACAGAAAAATGGAAGAATGTGTGATCTACTGACTCACCCGCAGCATGCAGAAGTAAAGTCAGAACGCCCTGCTCTAAGGTGATAGTTCCATACTCACTGCACTTGTACTTCTCGTTCAGGAAGTCAAAGAAGGTATCGCACTGGCATGCTGTGCCATCTAGCATGCGTTGCGTGCACTGGGTGATCTTGTTGTATTGCAGTCTGGTAACCTTTGCACTCATTTGCACGATAAGGGTGTGCAAGGAACTGTTCTTCAGGAACATTCACGTGTAGTTGAACCTGTACACAAGTTTTGTGAACATGTGATCAGCACGTCTAGGACGCATGACAACGTTTGCACTTGTTTCTATTGGACATTGACACATACTCACTTAGAGATTCCGTGCATTGTTGGTAGTTCGTTTCTATCCACTCCTTCCCTCACAATGCTGAGCGGGACTTTGTCCGTGATCTCATGGATCATTGTCCTGCAATGTATACGTTCAAACAAGAGTGCAGGTAAGTAAACAAATACGCACCTTAGGTAAACACAAGACACATGGTGTACCATACTCACCCACGGCCGGCCTTCAGAGCACCATCTTTGTAGTACATCCCGTTCATGGCAACAACTCTGTCGTTGTTCAAGTACTACTGGATCTCAGGCATCAGAGCGCCCCATACAAATCCGACGAGCGCCATGTCATCTGCATACATGATGAAATCACGCTCCGTTGCGGCCAAAAGTTTTGTGGCATCTAAAATCCCGACTGCGAGACCAAGCTACAATGACACGGCAAGTAATGTCAGTGGATATCACTCATTCCGGGTGTTGATGTCCCTTTGTCCAACACAGTACGTTCTTACCGGTGACCATTTTGGTGGAGGGCGCATCATGTCATTGTTGAAAATGGCGGTAAGGACCTGGTCCACCTCGCCTTCGACAAAGGTGCTTCGCACAGCGTATGACTCGCCCATTGTCCAGTTGAGGGTGCACTCCTGGGCAACAGTGGTGAACCTGCAACATCCACAGGATCATCATGAGGCATACACATACACATGATGTTCACAGATGAATACTTGTCATGCTCCCACATACCATTCCCTCGTGGATGACGTGGTTGTCTTGTACACATCGTACATCTTGCACCTTTGCCAGCTTTCCGAAAAAGATTCCGCCATGGGCTTCGTCGTTGTTACGGAGTACTCTCCAAGAATGATGACTGTAGGCACCTTCATGTCAATAACCCTTCCAGAAGTGTCCGCGAGATAGATGCGGGGGTTAAGCTGGACTTTTTCACTCATGGGAAGACCCACATTGATGACCAGGGTGTGAAGATGAAAGCGCTTGAAACGCGGTTGCAGTTATGCAATGGTTGCGAGTCGTGACTGCACATGAACAATGACAATATGTGAGTGTGATGTTGAGAAATGTGATGAAACACAACCAATGTGCGAGCGAGACGTTTGTACACCTTACATATTTGTGCGCATGGTCGATTTTTGGCAAAGGCACTACAAACAGCAACATGACAATGTTGCCCACATGATTCATAACATTGTACAACAATATCATGCTGCAAAGAGAAGTGACAATGTCGTACCTGGATATGGGTGATCCCTTATGCCAACCCTCCACATTTGTCCACACTTAGTACAAAGGGAAAATGTTCTGAGTGGAATGTTTCCTGTGGGTGTGCTGTCATGTGCACACCGTCTACATTCGTCCACACATGGTCAATAATGGAGCCACTTTTGTGAGTTGGACAAATGATCAACATCTGAAAACCCATGTCTTTCAGAACTTGGAGACTCTCTGGAATAGTAATCTCCGCGTGAATGTTGAAGTCACCTACAAGGACAAGTGGGAATGAACCTGAGGCGAAATTGTGGACGAATTCCAACAGTGGCTTATCTGCTGAAGAAGGAAAGCGATAAAATGCACAGAAAGTTACAGGCATTGTTGAGAAGATCCATTCACACCATGACATAGCATCAAATCCGGATCCACTGTGTTCATTCATAGCTCCATTGTACGTAGTTGCAACTGTTGAAGATTTGCCCCTCTGCATGCCCAAGTGCGGTGCCGGGAGGCGCCAACGAGCCGCCAGAGAGAGAAAAATCCTCGTCGACGGATATGGCGACTCGAGGATTGCTCAGATCCTAAAATGGAGGATTGCTCCTAAAAGTTGACGAGTTGCTAAATCCGGTGGAAGTTGTTTCACCAGAAGCGGACTAGTAACGAGGGAGATATGGGCTTCCAAAGTTGGGGTGTGCGCGGCGGTTCTGGGAGCCGGCAGCGGTTCGACTTCCGGTGAATAATTGACCGGAGCGAGTAACAAAATGCCATCTGGGGATTTTGCTCCGGAAGGACTGCCGAGGCATCTGGTGGATGATCCGCCGGATTTCAGGAGTGCAGTTTGTTCCTGAGGGACAGCCAAAATCCTGGCTCGGAGTCCAAAACTCAGTAGTACAGTTTGTTACTCAGGGACTTGGTCAAAATTCCGACTGGAAGTCCGCGAACAGGTTTCGACCCACATCAATCCCCATCACCAAACTCAATTATTAACTCAGCAAAACAGACCCCAAAGGCACGAGGGGCGCCGCCACTACGCATAGGGACATCCACGCCTCCGGGATGGCGTTTTGATGGGTCCATGATGTGTGAAGGCGCCTCGACGGGCGACGTGGTGCGCGCCGCCGAGTGAGGGGTTGGTTTGTGGTGCTGCGCTTCGACTGACGTAGCGGGAGCTACGGTTATTGGAATCGCACACGGTTTGGTGCGTTGGAGAGCTCATGACTACTCCTACAAATGTTTAGATCATGTCTATGTTCAGAAGCAAATGCAAAATCGCGTTATTCCCTTCGCGAAAGTGACTGTCTCGCACTTGTCTTCAACTCCCAGAAACATAGCGTGAGGCGACCAGAAAGCTCACGCTTAGACTCAGAACCACCCGCACAAAACACAGCCGTGAACACAGTAGACCCGTCGGGCCACGTTGGAACTGCCTCCACCCGGGGGCCGTTTCCCGACAGCAACAAGTCTTCCTCCAACCACACTGGAAGAATAATGTGTAGGCTTTCCGTGTACTCTGTCATGGCGATGAGCATGGCTGTTGTGATGATCTGTTTCAGTGAGAATGATGGTGTTTGCATGCAGAAGTTCATGACGGTGGAGGAAGTTATTCCCATGCTTTCCAAGACTTTGAATGTTGTGGTGGTACACTGAAAACGATGGTGGAGTACACAGAGATTCGAGGCGCTGCAAACGCGTAGAGTGCACTCTTTGTCGCAACCGCTCCATTTCTGAAACAACCTTAGAAGACACGTTGATGTTGTCACTGTTGTACTCTGTAAGATGGATGAATTGTATCAGAAAATCTGCTCAGTGCAACATAGTACATGTGCTTTTGCACAAAAGAAGACAAGTCGACCACTGCATCCTCTCTGATAGTGCATCCTTGTGCTTTGTGGACAGTAATTGCATTTGCATGGGCAAGTGGAAACTGCCTTCGCGACACTTTGAAACCGTCGTTGTCCTTGACTTGGAGGGTTTTTCGACCCGTTTGATGGGTGTCCAATTGGCATTGACACTCTCATCCTCTCTAAGTTGTGCATACTTCAATCCTTGCTTCTGTCCAACGACATCGTTTGGGAACTCCACCCAGAATGTGAGCACCTCATTTCAAACAAGGCTTGCATGAAGAAGGATGCCCGTCGCCCCGTTCACTAAGCCATCACTCGTGTCCATGTTCAAAATGACTTGAACACCACACCCTATGTACAAATGAAGAGTCTTACATAGATTGGTTGTACATCGTCTGTCGTCACCTGCTTCATCCAATGAGTGGTGACCACGACGCCCATCGCCATGGCTGATACACGCATCCCATGCTTGGCAAACAAACTTGGCACTGTGCGTTCTGTCGTACAGTATCTTTTTGTGTGCGTTGACCTTGTCGTTTGTTGCGAAAAGGTGCAACATGTCGGTCATGGCGACTTTCTTCTGTTGGTCAATAAGCAGAGCTTGGAAAAAGTCATGATCTGCCACCGTGCACCTGTAATCACGGAGACGGTTCAAAGAATTTTAAAAAAAGTGATCATTCTGTCGCATGACAGTCTGCAACTCGTACAGTGACACACTAGCCCATGGGAAGAATGTAGGTGCAGATGCTTCTTTGCCTGAACTCAGTGTGTAAAAAAAAAAGGCTCAAACGGATACCCATCCAGTACTGGTTTCAGTTGAAATAGGTCACCCACAAAGATGATATGTACACCACCAAAAGGCAGATCTATCCCTTCCACTTCTCTCATTCTGCGATCCAAGAAATGCATTATCTCACGACCAACCATCGACAGTTCATCCACAATAATGAAGTATACATGACCTAGCTCACATGCCAACACATGTGGAGATTCGGAGGACAGAGGTATGTAAGCCCCTTTTTGAGTGCTCAACTTCATCGAATGATGAATGGTGAACCCATTCACATTGAACGCAGCAACTCCAGTTGGCATGAGCTTCAACACCTTGAGCAACGTGTGGTCTGAGTTTGGAGTAGCATTGTAGAAGCGTAACAGGCGCTCATACAATGCATGCACCACCGATGACTTGCCTACACCAGTGCCTCATGAAAGAAACAGTCAAACAACTTTTTTTCCAGAACGTAAAATGTACATGATGTCATCCACAATAGCACGCTGCTCGGAGTTTATTTTGGAATTCATAAAAAAAAACAAAAAATCTTCGTCACTCTTTGCCTTGTCTGCAAACATGTGACGGCCAACCTGCTCAAAGTTGGCACCACTTTCATGTTACGTCAAAACAGTGTCTTCTCTGTCATCGTCCATTTCATTGTGGTACAACCTGAGGGCACTCTCAAAATCGCGCAAAATTGTTCCCCACTCTGAATACTTTGGAGAATAATCCTCAATCTTCTGTGAGATGAGCGCTTCCTTCGCCAAAAATGAAGACATTACAACCTGAACAATGAGGTCTTCAACCTTCCGGAAACAAACAAAGAGGAAAACCTTTTCGTGTTTGTACTCGTAGTCATACCTGTCAGACCGGTAATTCACAAATCGCACAATCTTTGGGACCTTTTGTACGTGATACAGTGCCATTGAGTCAAACAACAACTCACCGTTGTGTACTACCGATGTGTCATCCAAGGGCCCCTCCTTGTCAAGACAGTCCACATCCACATCGTCACCAAACTCCTCTTCCTTCTCATTTTCCGCACAGTCCTCAGTCATGTGCTTTGCCTTCTTCCGGTACGTATACTTTGACAACAAGTCTGCCAAACATTCATTCTCAAGCTCAATTGGCTGTCTCTCGTACTGGGAGACAGCAGCATACGGAATGAACACGTCCTCAAAAGATGGGTCCAATTCTTCAAGTTCTGCTTTAGGCTTCACAAGAAGGAGTTGTTTCTCACGGGGGCTTGTGTTTATGAACACAAAGGACTGACTTGAGAACCTCAATGGCAATCCAGTCATTAATGTCATAGCCTCCTGGGCACTGACCTCTTGATCATGAAAGAGAGAATTGCCAACTTTACATATCACACTCCGAACATTCTGTGAGCACTCCTCTTTTCTCAAAACGTCCATCACTGATTTGAGGGTGCGGCTCATGATCCTGTTTCCTTTACACATGTATGAAACATTGTAACTTGCTACTGCATATGGATGTATCCACATCTGTATGTCCATGTTGGCCTGCCAAAGCCTCAAGACATCAGGGTTGAACGGGTTCACATTCTGATGCATTGGCATCCTTTTGTACCATAAGGTTTCCTTTTTGAGAGATGAGCGTACACATCGAACATATTCAACTTCAGAAAGCTCACACAACTGAAGAAATTTGTCAAAATCAATGTCAGTGGTTATTGTTTTCAGTGCTGCAATCATATTTGCATACATTGTTTTGTAATGTTTTCTCTCAGCGGGTAAGGTACTCTCATCAAGAGGAAGAAGAATGATGGACTTGTCAAAAGGTGGCTTTAGAAAGCCAAACACACATGTTTTAGAGCCTTTTTGCTTGCGACAATGGTATGTACACTTGTGCACTTGCAGGAAGTCTAGATCAGGCTGTAACAAGTCAATATTTGTGGATACATACTTATCCAAAAATTCAACAACGTCGTCAGGGGACTGGGACTCTAGGTCTGGGGCATCCTTCACCCAAGCAAGACATGAAAGTGGGGACTTCCACGGTGTTGGAATGCCACAACCCCAAAGTAATCGTCCACATGACCGAGTGGTCCATTTTCTGTGGCGATAACGTTCTTGAAAAGAGAACGATGACGGTGGTTAACGTATCGTGAATGTGACACTGGGTCATCTGCAACGAGCTTTGTCCTCTCTTGAAATTGGAGCGCATCAATTTCACTGCGAGACAACCCCTTCCCTGTAACTTTGGATAACATGCCTAACAGTTCGGGCCACCGGGTGTCAGCCATGCTCAGAGAGAAGAAAAAGATTTGGTTCTGTTTTTTCTACCTCAAAATGCAAACAAGTCCTTCTTGTTGTCGTCCCAATACACGATGGTGCCCCGCATCCTTTTGAGTTTGTTGAAGATGGGGTTGTTCTCCATCCTTTTGAGTTTCCGGTAAGGAACTGAGCTGTCCGGTTTTGGACCACTGAAATAAAGGACAATGTTCCCAGATCTTCTTTGTCCACCAATGAGTGATGGTAAACACAACTCCTCCATGTCATTCCGAGAAATAATGTGACATGGAGTCTTTCCCTCACATTGTGTTGTGATCAGATGTCCTTTGGAAATTTCCGGGAACAATGGAATCCTAAAGTTCATCGTTTGCTCGACTTGATCATCCTCAAAATGAGAAAACGCTGCCTCAACCTCGTCTTGGGATGATGACGCATGACACTCGACCGTCTCACATTGTGCTTCACGTTGCACATGTTCTTCAAGCTTTCCATCTTGTGCACTTGATATCTGAACCCCCAACCTTGCAAAGAGGGGTGAGTTGTCCATCAGTTATTGCAATGCTCTGACAACAATCCCTGGTCGGACACTGTCGGACCACACACTGCTTTAGAATGACTTCTTGCGTTTGAATGCAAGGCATACCATCTCTTACATGGTCAATGGTCGTGGAAACTCAGTAATGACATCAAGAACATCCAAAGGGACAGTTGTAACCGCTCCTCGTAAACCCTTCTGCCGTCCTTGGTTCAACAGAACAATGTTCATGAAAGGCACAAAAGGACATACCAAACTTTCCTCCAGAGATGACAGGGATGATAACTCTGGAGGAAATGTATTCATACTGAAGTTATCCTTCACTCCGAATGGAGTTGTTCCACCCCGTTTTGAGACGAGAGCACAAACAGTACAAAGTAATTCATTGCAACTGGACCCTTCACGCATCCGACACCTAAAAAACAACATGTCGCAAAATGTATATGGTTTACATGGTCCATCCAACATCTCACGCATGTAGGCATCAACATCCATTCTCCTACCTATACGTACTGTACATTCCTGGCGTTCATCGGCTATTGATGCATGGAAGAGCTCATTTCAAATGAGCTGGCCATTAACCACAAAAAAATGTCGTAGCTGTGGAAAATTGGCTTCTGGGCGGAACATCAATCCACCGAGCGAGAAGAGCAACTACTCGCGAACAACCACATCAGAAATACGACTAAAAAAGCCGTAAAACTGGTGGTCCAAAACCTGACAATTGCACTTTGTATCACGTTTCAGCTTCACTTTGTACACACCCACAAACTTTGTACCCACTGACTCACAGCACATACTGAACTTCTCCTTCACCTCCTTCTCAATCTTACAAGACAATGTTTCCTTTTAGGTGAAACGACGACGTTTCATCACTGGTTTGTCATCCTCTTGTTCGCTGTTGGGAAAAGTAGACGCAGAGCCAGGTCAATTCTGAGGACCACCACTTGATTCCACACTCCTCATTGTACTCAATGGGATATTTTCATTCAGAACATGCAACAGTAATGAAGAAAACCTCCCAACTGTTTTTGTTCCTTGACTTGAAGAAATCGTGCCTCCAACTCGCGACGCTGGAGGTACACGTTCGGTATTCACATTTGTCCGAGGATGAAGGTGGGCGGCATTCCCGCTTTCACACAAAGAAAGATCCAACCTGGCCGAAAACTGAAGCATCATGTCATTTGTAACATGTGAGGACCTGTGGTACTCTCGGTGTACGGAAGATTGCGGCGTTACCTGAGTCCCATACAGAACACCATCATTATTTGACTGAAGTATGTCAAAATGGTTCCCATTGTACTTCAGATGTACACATGTTTGAAAAATTGCATGCGAAAAGAAAACACGATGGAAAACCCGGACATCACTCTGCCACAAAACAAATTCGTCTATACAAGACTACAGCTACCACCAGTTCACCAAAGAACCCCCATGCCCCATCTGTACAAATATAGTTTAGGTATGCCTGCCTACTATCCCAAGTCCATCAATGGCTTGTACCCAACGGTACACCAAAGCCATTGAACTTAATAGCTGAAAATTGAGCTATCTCAATGCGTACATCCATGTGCTTTTCTTCACACCCATGGATGGCCAAACATGCAATTCCTGTCGCCACAAATACCAACACATTGCATGTGCCAGGGACATCCAAACAAGCAGGACTCATGTCATACAAAGACAATGGTCGCTGCAGCCTGAATACACCATGTGCAACACAACAGATATGTGTCGATCCAGATAGATGATAATCTGGACAATCGCCATCTCCATCAACTGCCTCGTCCAAAAGCTCTGGGGGAAAAAGCATGTGTGTACAATGTACAATGTTGTCTCCCAAGTACTGCACTCAGAAAATGCTTTGCTGCACCACACTGAACTCCCTTCCACAAACATCCTCATCCCTTACCAAAATGTCAAAATGACACTCAGCACACACGATATGAAAACATGCAGACGTCACACTCCCATGACCACACTTGAACATGAGGTTTTGATCATTGCTCCGCACGAACATGGCACAATTCATCATTTCACAGAACAACAAAATCTCTGTTAACCCACCTCATACACCAACATTACCCATCAAAGCCACATACGACCGTGCAGTAGGACAATGGAAGCCATGCGCAGCTGAAAATGAATGTTCACCAATGTCGAAATGTTCAAACGCAAAGTTCACAACCTTCCCCCGCACTTGCATGTGCTCATCCTTAGTACCAAACAAAATCCACAAGAAACATCATAACAATGAGTTCCCATCTGTCAATGCGCCGGAGAGCAACGGTCTAGAAATTGGGTCCCGACATGGGAGGCCGCCAACCGCTCTTGGTATTACAACCAATATAACATATCACCCACGAACGAGGGATCCACACTTTAGGTTCGTTTGGTTTGCAACCTCACGAAGTCCGCATGTTGGTCTTTAGTGTCTACCTTTCGTTGGACACTCTGTGAGGAGTCTCAAAGGCAAGAACTGTTAATGGATGTATGCAAGGTACACGCTTTTACACTTGCAGAGCTTTGCTAAAGCTTCTTCTTGTAGTGGCTCCACTGGAGCCAACCTCAACCTACAGTCCTACTTGGCGCGTCTTTAGACCGCCAAGTGCCATCCTCAAGGTAGGCTCTGGTAAGCTTCCTAGAAGCTTCTTGTCCCAGATTTGGCCACAAAGAAAAATGCGGCCATCGCAGGGATTGAACCCGCAACCTCTTGTTTGAGACTCCGGTGCCTATTCAACCAAGCCAAAAGGTATGGTTCCTATGATGAGCCACATGGGACATACCCATTATGGGCAGTGCATTCCTTGCCCATCTCAGAAGAGACCAAGGGGACATACTCCATAGAGCACTGCATGCCTTGTCTGTATGTGTGGCTAGCCAGCTAGGCAGTGGACAAGGTGCATACTATTTCAACAAATCTCTCCCTTGCACCTCTGTCCATCTGTCGCTTACTGGGCTCCATCAATGCCTTGGGGCTCACCCTTCCTCTGCCGCACTCATGCTGAATCCACGAATGCTTGCATAGTGCAAGTCGCTCTGCAGCAGCTTGGTCATTCAGTCAGCAAGCATGCTCTTTGTTCCGCAGTGTTGCAAGTCCACCACGTTCTTCATGACGAGATCACGTGAGTAGTGGTAACGTATGTCGATGTGCTTTGTTCGCCAGGAGATGATCTCGTCTTCAGCCATCAAGATGGTGCTCATGTTGTCCACGTGTACGACCGTGGCATCCTTCTGTGGCACTGTCATTTCGCCAAGCAAGTTGCACAACCAATCAGTCTCCTTCCACAACTCAGACAGGGCAACATACTCTGCCTCAGCCGTGGACACGGAAACACAATCCTGCTTCCTGCTGGCCCATGAGATGGCAGCGCCATTCAAGATGCACACGTATCCAGAGGTGGATTTCGTGTCGTCAAGATTTCTTCCCCAGTCAGCATCGGTGTAGCACTTCAGGCAAAGGGGTTCCGTTTCTTCTTGGCCTCCAAGGACGAGGCTCATGTGACGTGTCTTCTACAGGTAGCGCAAGATGCACTTGACTGCCTGCCAATGTTGTGGCCCAGGGTTGGCACGAATCTGCTCACCTGTCCCACAGCATAGCAGATGTCTGGACGAGTCCCTACCATGGCGTACATGATGCTACCCACGACGGACTGTTACGGGATGTCTTGCATCTCCCTTTGTTCTGCTTTGTTCCTTGGCAACATGGAGGCTTTTAGATTTGTGTCGGTCGTCATTGGGGTGCTGACAGGTTTGCAGTCTTCCATGTGGTAGCGCTTGAGTGCCTCACCGATGTACTTGGTTTGGTTGAGTTCCATGGCGCCTGCTACTCGGTTGCGGTGGATTGAAATCCCAAGGTAGTACTCGAGAGGACCCATGTCCTTCATCTTGAACCTTTTGCTGAGGTCAGACTTCAGCTCATCCAGCAGCTCGACCGAAGACCAGTAGATGATCAGATCATCCACGTACAGTGCAACTAGCATCAGCCCTCTCCCATCATTGCGCACGTACATGCTCGGGTCATTCTGGCAATGCGCGAAAGAGAGGCCGGTCATGAAACCATCCATCTCTTTGTACCACATCCTTGGGGCCTGTTTCAGCCCATAGAGCGCTTTCACCAACTTGCACACCTAGCCCTGGAGCTTCGACTCCTTCGGGCACCTCCATCAGTACTTCCTTGTCAAGGTTCCCATAAAGGAAAGTTGTCCTGATGTCCATCTAGTGTATCTCCAAGTTCTTTGTGGCTGCAATGCCAAGGAGAGAGCGGATGGAGGCAAAGGTCACGACGGACGCGAACTTCTTATCGTACTCCGAGCCCGGGTGTTGAGAGAACCCCTTAACCACTACCCTTGCCTTGAACTTGTCGATGTTGCCATCTTGTTTCTCCTTCACTCGGAGGACCCACTCGGATCCCACCATGTGGGCCTTGTCGGGTCTATCCACCAGCACCCACGTGCCGTTCTCGGCAATGGACGCGAGCTCGCTATCCACTGCCTCCTTCCACTTGGCCGCATTTGGGCCATTCATCGCCTCCGCCATTGTGGATGGCTCTCCCTGAGCCATGCATGGCCAGCTAAGGCCGGTCCAATCATCCTCATACCGCAAAGGTGCTTTCTTTGGTTGCAAACTGCGCTGGGGTAGTGGTGCAGCTTCTTTCTTTGGTGCTGGTGCTTCCACAGGTGGTGGTTTGTCGTCGTTGTCATTGTTGTCATCAAAAGAGTCGTCAGACTACAAGTCAGAATCGAAAGCCCAGGAGGCCTTGGTATTCGCATCCATGTCAGATTCTGCGTCATCCTCCATAGCTGCTCTCCCATTCCCACCACCTGCTGGCAAAGCGAGCCAGTTGTTGGGTGTTTGGTCTCCAGACTCAAGCAACACTATCCACTCTCCCGCTTTGGGAGTGAGGGTTGGGTCCAGCAGCTCTCCCTTTCGAAGGGTCCGTTCGTCAAACACGATGTCGCGGCTCCTCACGAGCTTGCCTACTGCCTGGTTCCAAAGCCGATAGGCTTTGTGTGACGTGTCGTACCCAACCATGATGCACTTCTTGGAGCGTGCGTTGAGCTTGCCACCACCTTCTCCCGGCCGGATCTTCACCCATGCAGTTGACCCGAACACCTTCAGATGAGATGCATTGGGTTTCTTTCCCGACCATGCTTCCTGTGGGATCTTCAGCTGCTTGTCCTGCTCCTTTCCACGCTTCCGCAAGGCGGTCGCTGGTGTGAGGTTCAAGAGGTAACAAGCCGTTGTTGTTGCTTCAACCCAAAAGCCAGGTGGGAGCTTGGCGTCGAAGAGCATGCTTCGCACCATGCCGAGTAGGGTCTGGTTCATCCTCTCGGCAACGCCGTTGCTTTGAGGCTTGTAAGGGGTAGTTTGCTCATGGCGGATGCCATGATGCTTGAGCCAAGGCTTGCATGCCTCGTACTCACCCCTGTTGTCACTTCGGAGCGTCTTCACCTTCTTGGACGTTTGCCGCTCCACCATGGCAACGAACTAGAGGAGCTTCTCCTTGACCTCTCCCTTTGTTTTGAGGAAGTAGATCCACAACTTGCGGCTCTGTTCGTCAATGAAGGTCAGGAAGCACTTGCTTCCTCCATGAGACGGTGTGTAGAAGGGTCCACACACGTCACTGTGTATGAGTTCCAAGACGTGCTCCGCTCGTTGACCTCCTCTCCCGAACGGCTTCTTCTTTGCCTTCGCTTGGAGGCATGGTTCACACAATGTACACCTTTCGCCATGCTTCATAGTGCACCCTTCCATGCCGCGGACTACCTCTTGCTCCTGCATGTTTTGCAGCATGCTGTTGGCCACATGGCCAAATCGTTAGTGGCACAGCTCAGCATCACTGTCCTTAGATGGTATGGCAGCCACAGCGGTCGCTGGTGGTGCATCCTTTGGCTCCGGTGCCACTGTCTTGGTGGCACATGCAAGTCCCTCATTGGACGCCTTGGTGACTTTGGTTTTAAGCGCGTAGAGGCCGTCGACTCTTGGAACTTGAAGCACGAGATCATCTTTGGTGTACAAAATCTGGATGTCCTCATTTTGAAGGGCCACCGCTTCCTTGTTGGTGAACACCACTGTCATGTTGTTGTCGGTGATTTGTGAGACAGACAGCAAGTTGGCTGCAAAGGAGGACATGTACACCACCTCTTGAAGGTTGACTGCCTTCTCCGCACCATTCAAGTTGAACGTGATCACCTTGTCCTCTTCGCCCATGGCTTCGACGACGTCGCCGTTTGCACAGATGATGCGCATGATAGATTCGCCATGGAGACAAATCCACCCTTCTCTTTTGATGAGTGGTGGTTGCTGCCCGAGTCAAGGGCGAATGCCCCGGGCCTAAGGATCGCTGCGCCCTTCATGGGCAGCCCCCTGGCCATCATGTTGGTGAGCTCCTTCTTCTCATTTCCACCATTGTTCCCGCCTTCTTTCTTGGGACTACGGCAGTCCCTAGAACAGTGCCCAGCCTTGCCACAGTTGTGACAGTTGCCGGGCTTCTTGGAACTCTTCTCGCCACCATTGCCTTTCCCTCCAGTGCCACTACTTCCGTTGTTGCCTTGATTGGAGCGAGAGCTTGCACCTTTTCCACCAAAGCGAGATGCATAGGCTGAAAGGTTTGCCTCACTGCCACTGCGTCCCATGGACTTTTTCTGGACGTGTTCGGCAACAGCCTCATACGTCAGATCCGCCTCCTTCCAACCGCCAAATACGGTGATCAAGGACCACCAGCTTTCCGACCGTGCCTTTAGAAGGATCATGGCACGCATGTTGGAGTCAAGATTCCATTCCATTTGCTGGACCTCTTGCGGCACGTTGTCGAACGACTACAAAAATGCAGATATCGATTCTCCTTCACTCACCCTCATCGACATCAACCGTTGGAAGATGAAGAGTCGGTTTACTAGAGCGTTCTATTGATGCACGCATGCAAGTTTTGCGTAGGCCTCGGCATCCAACATGCATCCTGTGATGTGGGAGTGTTGAGTCTCGTTGATGGATGTCACAAGAATGGCGAGAGCCATGTTGTTCTTCTTTGTCCATGCTGCAAGGGCAGCCGCATGTTGGAATGATGCTCCTCACTATGGCAGGAGTGACTCCAAAAAGGAACACTGAAAAGACAAGCCTTAGTGGCTCAGTGGTTAACGGTGTCCACCTCTAGAGACAGGGGCCCGGGTTCAAGTCCCACAAGATGAAATTCTTCCCTGCCTCAAAGGAGGTGGAAAATAGATGCCAGGAAGCTAGCTCAACCTCTAGAGTTCCTCTATAAGCTTTTGAAAGGCCAGGTGAGGGTCCAGGAAGGTGGCACACCTTCTAGAAGGGGTGACTTATCATACTAGGTATCTAGAGGTGTTTTGGTCTTCTGGACACCTTCCTTCCTACTAGAAGCAAGCTGAGGAATCTAGGGAGGGGTAAAAGCTTCTAGAGGAGGGAAGGGATGCCTTCCTATGTGGGAAAAGGAAAGCCTACCAAGGGCCACTCTACATGCCATAGAATCTGCTAGGAGGCTTCAAATTTGGCATGCTTTGGTGTTCTGGAAAGCTTACATCAGTGGCTATAAAATGCCACTGCTTGTGAGCCTTGATCAAGTGTACATTCCCAGTCAATTTAGGCTAAAACTATTGCATCAATCTCTGACCAGTTTTCTTCCATCCTTGGAACCAGTTGCCTCCCCAGTTTCAGTCTCTCAAAAAACAGTTGGTGGTGTGAACCCGCCACTGCTAGGGACCCTCTAGGGTGTACACTCACCCTCAGGCCAACAAAGGGTTATGGGCCCACGCCTCTAAGGGGTTCAAAGCCAGCTTGATTTCACGCTTCCGACAGCAAGACATGACAACCAGCGAGCAAGAGAGCAGCCGCGCTGTCCTTAAGTTTGATGGGACAGGCTTTGCCTTATGGAGGTGGTAGTTTGAGGTCTTCCTCGACGACAAGGGACTGCTTGAGCTCGTAAAAGGTGATGAGACTGCTCCGCCGGAGACTGTAACGACTGAGGTGAAGGAGGAATACAAGAAGCGCAACGAAAAGGCATTGGCGCTCCTTGTGTCTGCGTCATGCCCACCACAACTTGGGCACATCCAAGGATGCACCATGGCGGCAGACGCATGGTCAAAACTTTGCTCCATCTACCAGTCAAGCAACCTTGCCAATCAGCTCTTCATCTTCAAATGGCTCGTCACCCTCCGAGCCAACAAAGGCGACAACATCATGGAGATCATGCAGCAGATTGAGTCGCTCGCAGTGGAGTGTGTGGCCACGGGTTGGGAGGTCAACTCTCAGTTGCAAGCTATGATCCTCCTTTTGGCCTTGCCAGACAGTTGGAGTCCCATGATCACAGTCCTTGGTGACTGGCCTTCCGATGAGCTGAAGTACCCAAAGGTTGCTGAGTACGTGCACAATGAGTGGATGCGACGTGGTGGTCAAGAGAGTGTAGCAGCATCAAGTTCAGCTTACACGGTTCATCCTCAAAGTGGAGGCCACGGCAACAAGTGGAAGGGTGCCAAACAGGGCACCAAGAAGGGTGACAAGAAAGGGGAGTGCTTCAACTGCGGCAAGGAGGGCCACTACGTGCGCAACTGTCCCAAGAAGAAAACAGATCGGTCGCAACGGGGCAGGAAGAACGATGAGTACGCCCTTATGGCGTTCAACTCCACCAACTGGAAGGATCCGGGAGTTGCGGTCATTGACTTTGGATCAGGCCGCCACACGCTATCCAACAGGGTGGCATTTGTGACCTACAGTGCCTCGGAAGGACGCATGACAGTGGCCAATGGGAAAACAGAGGTGGCCACCGGTGAGGGTAACGTCCACATTGAGTCAATTGTGGATGGCAAACCTGTCACGAGCACAATCTACGATGTGCTGCATATGCCCAACTTTGGGGCAAACCTGCTCTCCGTCAGCCGCCTTACCGACAAGGGACTTGAGGTGCTCTTCACAAAGAAGGAGGCCGTCATCCGCAAAGAGGGCAAAGGTGAGGTGATTGCACGTGCCAAGAGGGAGGAGGACTTGTACCTGTTACGCGCGAAGATCCTCAGTAGCCGGGTGGGGTCCAACGCCGCCAATCTTGCAACGAAGGATGGAGGAGACCTGGACCTATGGCACCGCCGACTCTGCCACATTTCTCCATCGACAGTGAAGGAGATGGCTAAGAGGGACGTGGTGCGAGGTCTCCAGATCAGCGGCCTTTGTGGAACCAAGGAGACCGTGTGTGAGGCATGCATCATTGGCAAATCAACTCGGCAGCCGTTTGTTGCCAAGGGGACGCGTGCATCAGCAAAACTGGCCGTGGTATACACAGATGTGTGTGGACCGCTTGAGAGCTCCATCGGCGGAGCATGCTACTTCCTCACCTTCATCGATGACCACAGCCGGAAACTCTACCTCTACCCAGTGAAGCGGAAGAGTGAGGTCCTTGCTTGCATGCACGAGTTTGTGGCTGATGTGGAGCGGCAAGAAGAGTTGAAGGTGAAGGCGTTCTGGAGTGACAACGGCGGTGAATATGCGGGGTGCCTTGGGTGGATGAAGAGCAAGGGGATTGAGTGGAAGAAAACAACTCCACACTCCCCACAACAGAATGACGTTGTAGAGAGAGCGAATTGCACAATCCTTAACATGGTGCGATCCATGTTGAGCGATGCCGGCCTTACATAACGGTATTGGGCGGAGGCAGCAAGGAAAGCAGTGTACATCATGAATCTCATGCCGACCAAGCCGCTGAAGGACAAGGAGAGCAATGCGTAGAAGACGCCACAAGAGGTGTGGAGCGGGAGGAAGCCGACGGTGGATCACCTCCGCACGTTTGGTTGTGTTGCACATGCAATGGTGCAGGCACGTGAGGGACGGAGCAAGCTGGACCCGCGTACCCGCCGGTGTATTTTCCTTGGATATGAGAGCAGAAGCAAGGCGTACGGGCTCTTTGGCCCAAGGAGGCAGCAGATTGTGCGAAGTCGTGATGTCATATTTGACGAGAAAAGCCGTTGGACAGACAAGGAGGCAGGTCTCAAGTGGATCTTCCGGAAGAAGCTCACAAAGGAGGGGAAGGTGGAGCGATACAAGGCGCTGCTGGTGGCAAAAGGATATGCCCAGAGAAAAGGGGAGCACTACGATGAGACCTTTGCACCTGTTGCCGAGTTTGCCTCCATCCGTACTATCTTCTTGGTGGCAGCGGCACGCGACTACAAAATGCACCAAATGGACGTGAAAACCGCGGTCCTCAATGGCGACCTCGACAAGGAAGTCTACATGGAGGTACCAGAGGGGGTGGATGCACCGCAAGGGAAGGTGTGCCGGCTTCGCAAGGCGCTTTATGGACTGAAGCAAGCTTCGCTCATGTGGTACCTCAAGATGGATAGTTTCATGCGTAAGCTTGGCTTCAAGCGCTGCGAGGCCGATCACAGCATGTACGTGCGTAATCAGCCAGGACTCCACCAAATTAACGTCCTCTGCGTGGATGACCTCATCCTTGTGTCTTCGGATGAGGGGGAGCTCAAGAGCCTGAAGCAACAGCTTGGCGGCCGGTTCAAGATGACAGACATGGACGAGCTTGAGTACTACCTCGGCATCGCCATCAGGAGGGACCGCAAAGCACGCACGCTGGAGATGGGTCAAGAAAAATGACAGGATGAGATCTGCTTGGTGCGGTCCCGACGTTTGTCTGATCACCTTTATTGGTTCACGTCTACTGTTTTGGGCGAATCTGAGACTGAGCGTGAGCTTTCTGGTCGCCTCACGCTATGTGAGTAGGAATTTAGAGACAGTCAGTTTGCGAAGGGAATAACGTTGTTTTGCGTTAGTTTTTGAACATGGACATGATCACAGTATTTATAGGGTTAGTCATGAGCTTTCCAACGTACCAAACCGCATGCAATTCGGCCAAGCATAGCTCAAGTTATGCTTGCCGAAGCGCACGTCTCAACCACCACTAAGGCTTGACGCCACCACTCGCCGTGGCGCCTTCGTTCACGTGCAAAGCGCCTTTCCCAAGGCGCATATCCCATTGCACATGGTGTGGAGGTCCCCTGCACTGTTTCCACGTCCCTACCTACTTTTGGGTCGTGTTTGGTGATGGGGTGTGACGAGGTTTGAAACCTGTCCGCGGACCTGCAGTCAGAATTTGGACGAAGTCCCCGAGTAACAAAACGTACTACTGAGTTTCGGACGTCGAGCCAGGATTTTGGCTGACCCTCAGTAACAACCTGCACTACTGGATCCGGTGGATGATCCACCTGATCAGGCGGATCATCCACCGGACGCCTCGGCAGGCCTATCGGAGCATTTTCTCCACATGGTATTTTTGTTACTCGGTCCGGTCGATTATCGACCAGATTTTTAGTCGCAGCCGGCTCCCAGAGCCGCTGCGCATACCCCAACTTTGGAAAGCCATATCTCCCCTGATACTTGTCCGATTCCGGCGAAACAACTTCCACCGGATTCAGCGACTTGTCAACTTTTAGGGCCAATCCTCTATTTTAGGATCCGAGCAAATGTCCAGTCACCAGATCCGCCGGAGCGGAGTTTCCATTTTCTGGCGGCTCGTCAGCGCCTCTCGGCGCCGCACTTGGGCATGCGGAGGGGCAATTTTTCAACATTCTCCCCCTTGCACCTTCCATGCCCGCTGCTCCTGCTTGCTCTCACTCATCTTCCGCTGCGCCCTCCAGCCCGTCATAGCTGGTCATCCCAAGTCCGGCCACGCTCATCGCGTGCCGGTCCGCGGGTTGCGCTTTGGTCAAGCAATCCGCAAGCATGTTGTGCGTGCTGCACTGCTGCAGCACCACCTGCCCCTNGGAGTTTCCATTTTCTGGCGGCTCGTCAGCGCCTCCCGGCGCCGCACTTGGGCATGCGGAGGGGCAATTTTTCAACATTCTCCCCCTTGCACCTTCCATGCCCGCTGCTCCTGCTTGCTCTCACTCATCTTCCGCTGCGCCCTCCAGCCCGTCATAGCTGGTCATCCCAAGTCCGGCCACGCTCATCGCGTGCCGGTCCGCGGGTTGCGCTTTGGTAAAGCAATCCGCAAGCATGTTGTGCGTGCTGCAGTGCTGCAGCACCACCTGCCCCTTCTCGACCATGTCCTGTGCGGAATGATAACGCACGTTGATGTGCTTTGTCCTCCTGTGCTGCGTCGGGTTGTTGGTCAGCGAGATAGAGCCGGTGTTGTCCTCTTGTACCACCTTAGGCTCCAACTGCGGCACGCCCAGCTCCTCCAGCAACCTTCGGAGCCATACCGCCTCCTTGACCGCTTCGGCCAGCGTGATGTACTCTGCTTCCACTGTGGAGGTGGCGATGTAGTCCTGCTTTCTGCTACACCACGAGACCACTGCACCAGCGAGGAAGAACACATAGCCGGATGTGGACTTCCGCTTGTCCACATCCCCAGCGTAGTCTACGTCCGTATAGCAGACCAGACGCAAAGGGTCCGCCCGCCCCTTGCCGTCGAACCTCAGGCGCGCGTGCCGTGTTGCCTGCAGGTAGCAGAGGATGCGCTTGACCGCCTGCCAGTGTAGTGGCCCTGGATCGGCAACGTACCTGCTCACTTGGCCCACCGCGTAGGCCAGGTCCGGTCGAGTCGCCACCATGGTGTACATGAGGCTGCCCACCGCTGATTGGTAAGGCACCCCTGCCATATCCTCCCGCTCTTCTTTTGTTTGCGGCGCCATTACCGCACTCAGTTCACAGATCGTGGAGACAGGACTGCACACTGGTTTGCAGTCCTCCATGCCGTACCGCTTCAGCACTTCGGCCACGTATTTGGCCTGCCCCAGCTCAAGCGTGCGCGCCCTCCGGTTCTGCGTAATACTCACCCCAAGGTAGAACTCCAGCTCCCCCATGTCCGACATCTGGAATCTGCTGCTCAGCTACACTTTCAGCTGTTGTAGGCTCGGCAGGTCTGAGGAGCACAAGATCAGATCATCGCATGAAGAGTGTGACAATCTGATGGAGCTTCTTGCTACGCCGCACGTACACACTATGATCCGCCTCACAGCGCTTGAAGCCGAGTTGTGCCATGAAGCTGTCCATCTGTTGGTACCAGCATCGGGGCGATTGATTTAGCCTGTACAAGGACTTCCGCAGCTTGCACACCTTGCCCTCCGGCGCCTCCACCCCGTCCGGCACCTCCATGTAGATTTCCTTGTCGATGATGCCATTGAGGAAGGCCGTCTTTACGTCCATTTGGTGGAGCTCCATGTCCTTTGCGGCTGCCACCGCAAGGATCGCCCGAATGCTTGTGAACTTGGCAACGGGGGCGAACGCCTCATCGTAGTGTTTTCCCTTACGTTGTACGTACCCCTTTGCCACGAGCCCCACCTTGTACTTGTCAACCACACCTTCCTTCGTGAACTTGGTCTTGAAGACCCATTTGGAGCCGATGACCTTGGCGTCTTTCGGCCTGTCAACCAGCTGCCACGTGTCGTTTTCACCAATGGACGCCAACTCCGACTTGATGGCGGCGTCCCACTGCTCCCCCTCGGGCCGCGCAAGCGCCTCTTGTACGCAAGTCGGTTCCGTTGATGCAGCTAGCATGCACCGCGTCATGCCGATTCATCGACCGGTGCCTGCGTCAAAACGCTTCCCCGCTCTATGCTGCCTCCCACTGCGACGCGGTGGTCTTGGCGGCGTCTCGTCGCTCTGCTGCGATCCTTCCGACTCAGCCCGCTCCGGTGAATCATCGACCGGACGGCTTCCCGAGGATTCTTCCCGCTCCGGTGAACCATCAACCGGACGGGCGGCGCGTCCGGAGGATTTTTCTCCAACGCCCGACGCGAACTCCGCCGGGAATGCGCGCTTCGGCACCCGCGGTGCCTCCTTCGATGGATCATTCCGCCGGATCTCCAGCCCAGCTGCATCATTGTCGGGGTCCTCCGAGTCGGCTGCTGCACCTACTGCACCGCCGCATTGCGACACTGCATCATCGACCTCCGCGTCCGCCGGCTCCTCCTCGTAGTCAAGGAGCTGGAACCACTCCCCCTGTTTTGGAGTATTCCCGACGCTCATGTCGTTGTTGCTGCTGCTGAAGCTCTGCTGCTTGTCGAACTCGATGTCACGGCTGCGGATGATCTCTTGCGTGCGTGGGTCCCAGAGCCGATATGCTTTTTGCGCGCTCTCGTAGCCGAGGAACAAGCACGGCTTTGCCTGTGGTTCCAGCTTGCTGTCGCGTCGTTGGGCCGCCTGCACCATCGCGTGCGCCTTGCACCCAAACATCTTCAGGTGTGCCACGTTTGGCTTGCGCCCGCTCCAAACCTCATGCGGCGTCTTCTAGCCGCCCTTGCCCTTCAGCACCGCCGTTGGGGTGAGGTTGATGGTGTAGCTCGCTGTACACACAGCCTCCGCCCAGAAACCTCGCGGCAACCCCGCATCCACAAGCATGGTCCGCACCATGTTGAGCAACGTCTGGTTCGCCCGCTCCGCAACTCCGTTGGACTGTGGCGAGTACGGCATAGTGGGTTCCCACTTGATGCCCTGCTGCTTCATCCACCCACTGCAGCCCACGTACTCTCCGCCATTGTCGCTGCACAGCGCTCTGACCTTCCGGCCAGTCTGCCTCTCCACCGCTGCGACGTACTCCTTCAGTCGGTCCAAGACCTCGCCTTTCCGCTTCATGAAGTACACGTAGAGCTTCCTGCTGCAGTCGTCAATGAAGGTGACAAAGTATCTGAAGCTGCCGCTTGACGGCGTTTTGAATGGTCCGCACACGTTGCTATGCACAACCTCCAGCAGGTCTTTTGCACAAGCCGCATTCTCGTCGAACGGCTTGCGCCGCGCCTTGCCCAAAATACAAGGCTTGCACTTTTTGTACTGCTGCTGCATCTGCTGCCGCGTCTGCACCGTCAATGACGAGGCCGCGCACCATGTTGCGCTTTGCCATCTCTTTAACGTTTCCGGGCGTCGAATACCCTAACCGTCTGTGCCAGAGCTCCAGATCAGCGCTTCCTCCCTTGGCCATGTTGACGACGCGCTCCTGCGAATCTGGTGCGTCGGATGCCGCGGGGACCACCTTGGTCTCCACAATGTAGAGACCGCCCTCGCACTTCGCCTCTAGTACGACCTCGCCGTCGCCGTCGATGCACACCACTGCGCCTTTCCTGTAGAAGAGTACCTCATACCCCTTGTCCGTCAAGCGTCTGACACTCAAAATGTAAGCCAGGCCGGGGACGTGCTGCACATCATGGATTGTGCAGAGCTCCTTCTTACCGCCCACCACGACTTCCACCTCCACGTCGCCTTGGCCGACCGCCGGCTCGACTTTGTCGTTCGCGACCACCATTGACTTGGAGGACTTCTCGTAGGTGACAAACCCCACCTTCTCGACTTGGGTGTGCTCCTCGGCCCCGGAATCCAGGCACCGCCTGTTGGCCTTCTCGAGGAAGTGATTCTTGTTGCCGTTGAG
>SZWC01004479.1:65068-90863 GCA_023375785.1 Penium margaritaceum | reverse complement strand
CGATGCGCACCACTACGCCTTTCCTGTGGAAGAGCACCTCATATCCCTTCTCCGCTAAGCGGCTAACACTCAGGATGTCAGCCAGGCCGGGGACGTGCTGCACATCATGGATTGTGCAGAGCTCCTTCTTACCGCCCACCACGACTTCCACCTCCACGTCGCCTTGGCCGACCGCCGGCTCGACTTTGTCGTTCGCGACCACCATTGACTTGGAGGACTTCTCGTAGGTGACAAACCCCACCTTCTCGACTTGGGTGTGCTCCTCGGCCCCGGAATCCAGGCACCGCCTGTTGGCCTTCTCGAGGAAGTGATTCTTGTTGCCGTTGAGGAGCGACCTGTCCTTGCTGTTTTTGTCGCCGGTCTTCGCCTACTCCGGGTACTCACGCGTCCAATGGCCCTCCTTGCCACAGTTGCGGCACGCACCTTTCTTGGCGCCCTTCTTGCCGCCGCCCTTTCCGCCACTTCCTCGGCCCCCGCTTCCGCCACCACGCGCCTTGGTGACAAGGGCCGATGAAGAAGACGAGGGCTCCCCGCAGCTCCGGCGCTGCGCCTCATTGCGGATGTACTCTGTGACTGCGCCATAGGTGAGCTT
The DNA here is from genome assembly GCA_023375785.1 of Penium margaritaceum. Lineage (NCBI taxonomy): Eukaryota > Viridiplantae > Streptophyta > Zygnematophyceae > Desmidiales > Peniaceae > Penium > Penium margaritaceum. Next base: position 90,271 of record SZWC01004479.1, on the reverse strand, counting down.
GTCCTCTGACCATCCTCTGAGAACGGTGATGAGTGGACCCCAACTGTGAGGTAGGGCCATGAGGAGGGCCATCGCCTGCAACTGCGTGTCGATCTTCCACCCCACATCATTGCATTGCGAGGCGAGCGACTCGATCTGCTGCATGGCGGAGATGACATCATCTCCCTCCTCGATTCTCACCGTGAGGAGTCGCTTCATCGCAAAGATTTTGTTCGCGAGCGACTTGAATTGGTGGATGGCACAGAGCTTTTGCCAGGCTTCGGCTGCCAGCTTGTAGCCTTGGAAGTAGCCCCACTGCGACTCGGCTGTCCCGGACACCAGGAGCATGAGCGCCTCCGTGTTCTTCTTTTCGAAGGCCTGCTTCTCCGCGTCCGTAGTAGTCGCCTCTGTGAGCACCTCCTTTCCTAGCATGACATCCAGCAGCCCCTTATGCGAGAGGTGCAGTTCGAACTGCTGCCTCCATAGCCCAAAAACCGGGCCACCCGCATACTTCTGAATGGGTTGCGCCTCCTTCTGCGCCATGTGCGCAGCTGCCACTCCGACGAGTTCTCAAAACTTCACGGCGACGTCCAAGATGACGATCCCGCGCGCTGCGGAAGATGTGAACATTGGAAGCATTCAGACCCGTGGGCCCATAACCCTTTGACAGGATGAGATTTGCGTGGTGCGGTCACGACGTTTTTCTGATCGCCTCTAGTGGTTCACGTCTACTGTTTTGGGCGAATCTGAGACTGAGCGTGAGCTTTCTGGTCACCTCACGCTATGTGAGTAGGAATTTAGAGACAGTCAGTTTGCGAAGGGAATAACATTGTTTTACGTTAGTTTTTTCACATGGACATGATCACAACATTTATAGGGCTAGTCATGAGCTTTCCAACGCACCAAACCGCACGCAATTCGGCCAAGCGTAGCTCAAGTTATGCTTGCCGAAGCGCACGTCTCAACCACCACTAAGGCTTGACGCCACCACTCGCCGTGGCGCCTTCATTCACATGCAAAGCGCCTTTCCCAAGGCGCATATCCCATTGCACATGGTGTGGGGGTCCCCTGCACTGTTTCCATGCACCCTACCTACTTTTGGGTCATGTTTGGTGATGGGGTGTGACGAGGTTTGAAACCTGTCCCGGACCTGCAGTCAGAATTTGGACGAAGTCCCCGAGTAATGAAACGTACTACTGAGTTTCGGACGTCGAGCCAGGATTTTGGCTAAGTCCCTCAGTAACAACCTGCACTACTGGATCCGGTGGATGATCTACCTGATCAGGCGGATCATCCACCGGACGCCTCGGCAGGCCTATCGGAGCATTTTCTCTACATGGTATTTTTGTTACTCGGTCCGGTCGATTATCGACCGGATTTCGAGTCGCAGCCGGCTCCCAGAGCCGCTGCGCATACCCCAACTTTGGAAAGCCATATCTCCCCTGATACTTGTCCGATTCCGGCGAAACAACTTCCACCGGATTCAGCGACTTGTCAACTTTTAGGGAAAATCCTCTATTTTAGGATCCGAGCAAATGTCCAGTTGCCAGATCCGCCGGAGCGGAGTTTCCATTTTCTGGCGGCTCGTCAGCGCCTCTCGGCGCCGCACTTGGGCATGCGGAGGGGCAATTTTCCAACAAAAAATATGTGCAAGAGGTGCTCTGCCGCTACAACATGCAGGAGTGCAACCCCATCGGCACAACTATGATAACGACATGTGAGCTGAGCTCGAGCATGGGCCCGAGCACGGAGGACGAGAAGGCGGAGATGGCTGGAGTACTGTACCAGTCCGCAGTTGGCAGCATAATGTATGCCATGGTGGCGACGCGGCCTGACCTTGCCTTTGCTGAAGGACAAGTGAGCCGCTATGTTGCTGATCCGGAGCCGGTACATTGGCAAGCGGTGAAGAGAATCCTCGGCTACTTGAAGGCAACGACACATTCACGACTTGTGTTTGGAGGGAGAGCACGCACTGACTCCCTTGAGTTGGTTGGCTACTCTGATGCTGACTGGGCAGGTGACGTTGATGACCGCAAGTCAACATCAGGCTATGTTTTTGTGCTTGGTGGTGCAGCGGTGTCTTGGGCAAGCCGGAAGCAGGACAGTGTGGCTCTATCCAGCACTGAGGCGGAGTATATTGCGCTCGCGGAAGCCGCAAAGGAGGCACTATGGCTGCGGCGATTGCTCAAGGAGATTGGGGTGCCGCAAAAGAAGCCAACGGCACTCAATGTTGACAACATGAGTGCCATCAGCCTGACCAAGAGCCCTGTGCTACACCGGAGGACCAAGCACATAGAGATCCGGCATCACTTTGCACGAGACCTCGTTGCAAGGGGGGGTGTGGTGCTTGTACACTTCGGCACAAAGCACATGCTTGCTGATGCCATGACAAAGGCGCAACCCAAGCACAGGCATGATGCTATTTGTATGGAGCTTGGGCTTTCCCAAGCCTCTTGAGTTGCAGGCTGAGCATGGACAACTGCCATGGGTGACGCGCAAGGGGGAGATTGTTGGAATGATGCTCCTCACCATGGCAGGAGTGACTCCAAAAAGGAACGCCAAAAAGACAAGCCTTAGTGGCTTAGTGGTTAATGGTGTCCACCTCTAGAGGCAGGGGCCCGGGTTCAAGTCCCACAAGATGAGATTCTGCCCTGCCTCAAGGGAGATGGAAAATAGATGCCAGGAAGCTAGCTCAACCTCTAGAGTTCCTCTTTAAGTTTCTAGAAGGCCAGGTGAGGGTCCAGGAAGGTGGCACACCTTCTAGAAGGGGTGACTTGTCATACAAGGTATCTAGAAGTGTCTTGGTCTTCTGGACACCTTCCCTCCTACTAGAAGCAAGCTGAGGAATCTAGGAAGGGGCAGAAGCTTCTAGAGGAGGGAAGGGATGCCTTCGTATGTGGGAAAAGGACAGCCTACCAAGGGCCACTCTAGAAGCCATAGAATCTGCTAGGGAGCTTCAAATCTGACATGCTTTGGTGTTCTCGAAAGCTTAGATCAGTGGCTATAAGATGCCATTGCTTGTGAGCCTTGATCAAGTGTACATTCCATGTCAATTCAGGCCAAAACTATTCCCTCAATCTCTGACCAGTTTTCTGCCATCCTTGGAACCAGTTGCCTCCCCAGTTTCAGTCTCTCCAAAAACAGTTGGTGGTGTGAACCAGCCACTGCTAGGGACACTCCAGGGTGCACACTCACCCTCAGGCCAACACCGCATGCGTCGTCACGGTCGCATTGGCGGGTGCTGTCTCGATCCCTTTTAGGATGTTGAGGTAGCCACGCACGTTCATGACAATCTCAAACTGCCATTTCCACAAGGGAGACCCTGTCCCCGTGAATTTGGACATAATCTCCTCAAGGCGGGCTTGACTCGGATCCTCCATTTCCTGCGGTTGCTCGTCTTCTCTGCTTCGCTGCTACTCTGCTTTGTTGAGGCCGATGAGGGTGATGAGGCTGCTAACTTCAACCGTTGTCAAAGGTGCAGTTGGTTCCGTTGCATACCCCTCCCGCCGATGATCGCCTAAGGCGATGGTGCCGTCGTGAGAGAACGGACTCGGGGTCGTACCACCTTCTAAAAACAGGTAGAGCTTAATCCCGTTGGGGCTCGAGGGTCATGTCCAACATGGACAGAGTTGTTCCTCGTCCCCTAGTCCGCCACGTGCGTGCACCCTACCTGAAGAAGCCGATGGAGCCGATGGAGCAGATGGAGCCATCCGATGGTCGTGTCCCTGTTGTACCTGTGCGCCATGCAAGACCACGCGCTAGTCGGTCTTGGAAGCGTGCCTTAGAACCAGAAGTGTGGGCCCATAACCCTTTGTCAATGCGCCGGATAGCAACGGTCTAGAAAACCGGTCTCGACATGGGAGGCCGCCAACCGCTCTTGGTATTGCAACCAAGATAACATATCACCCTCGAACGAGGGATCCACACTTTAGGTTCATTTGGTTTGCAACCTCACGAAGTCCGCAGGTTGGTCTTCAGTGTCTACGTTTGGTTGGACACTGTGAGGTATCTCAAAGGCAAGAACTGTAAATGGATGCATACAAGGTACAGGCTTTTATACTTGCAGAGCTTTGCTAAAGCTTCTGCTTGTAGTGGCTCCACTGGAGCCAACCTCAACCTACAGTCCTACTTGGCGTGTCTTTAGAACGGCAAGTGTCATCCTCAAGGCAGGCTCTAGTAAGGTTCCTAGAAGCTTCCTGTCCCAGTTTGCGCCACAAAGAAAATTGCGGCCATCGCGGTTTGAACCCGCGACTTCTCGTTTGAGACTCCGGTGCCTATTCAACCGAGCCAAAAAGGTATGGTTCCTATGATGAGCCATAGGGGACATACCCATTATGGGCAGGGCATTCCTGGCCCATCTCAGAACAGACCAAAGGGACGTACTCCATAGAGCAGTGCATGCCTTGTCTGTATGTGTGGCTAGCCGGCTAGGCATTGGACAAGGTGCATGCTATTTCAACAACTCTGGCAATGGGCAAAGGAGAGACCGGGTATGAAATTGTCCATCTCTTTGTACCACATCCTTGGGGCCTGTTTCAGCCCGTAGAGCACTTTCACCAACTTGCACACCTTGCCCTTGGGAGATTCGACTCCTTCGGGCACCTCCATCAGCACTTCCTTGTCAAGCTTCCCATAAAGGAAAGCTCTCCTGACGTCCATCTTGTGTATCTCCACGTTCTTTGCGGCTGCAATGCCAAGGAGAGAGCGGATGGAGGCAAAGGTCACGACGGGCGCGAACGTCTCATCGTACTCAGAGCCCGGGCATTGAGAGAACCTCTTACCCACTACACTTGCCTTGAACTTGTTGATGCTGTCGTCTTGCTTCTTCTTCACTCGAAGGACCCACTTGGATCCCACCACGTGGGCCTTGTCGGGTCTATTCACCAGCACCCACGTGCCGTTCTCGGCAATGGACGCGAGCTCGCTGTCCACTGCCTCCTTCCACTTGGCCACATCTGGGCCATTCATCAACTCCGGCACTGTCGATGGCTCTCTGTGAGCCATGCATGACCAGCTAAGGCCACTCCAATCATCCTCATACCGCGAAGGTGCTTTCTTTGGTCGCAAATTGCACCGGAGTGCTGATGCGGCTTCTTGCTTTGGTGCTGGTGCTTCCACAGGTTGTGATTTGTCGTCGTTGTCGTCGTCAGAAGAGTCGTCAGACTCCAAGTCAGACTCGGAAGCCCCGGATGCCTCGGTATCCGCGTCCATGTCAGATGCTACGTCATCCTCCACACTCCTATCCCATTCCCACCACCTGCTAGCAAAGCGAGCTAGTTGTAAGGTGCTTGGTCTCCGGACTCAAGCAACACTATCCACTCTCCCGCTTTGGGAGCGAGGTTCGAATTCAGCAGCTCTCCCTTTCCAAGGGTGTGTTTGTCAAACACAATATCGCGGCTTCTCACGAGCTTGCCTGCTGCCTGGTCCCAAAGCCGATAGGCTTTGTGTGATGTGTCATACCCAACCATTCCTAGAATGTGCGTCCAGCTTGCCTCCACCTTCTCCCGATTGGATCTTCACCCATGTAGCTGACCCAAACACCTCCAGATGAGATGCGTTGGATTTCTTTCCCGACCATGTTTCTTGTGGGGTCAGCAGCTGCTTGTCCTGCTCCTTTCCACGCTTTCGCAAGGAGGTCGCTGGTGTGAGGTTCAGGAGGTAGCAAGCTGTTGTTGCTGCTTCAACCCAAAAGCGAGGTGGGAGCTTGACATCGAAGAGCATGCTTTGCACCATACCGAGCAGGGTCTGGTTCATCCTCTCCGCAACGCTGTTGCTTTGAGGGTTGTAAGGGGTGGTTTGCTCGTGGCCGATGCCATGATGCTTGAGCCAAGGCTTGCATGCCTCGTACTCACCCCCGTTGTCACCTCGGAGCGTGTTCACATTCTTGGACGTTTGCCGCTCCACCATGGCGATGAACTCGAGGAGCTTCTCCTTGACCTCTCCCTTTGTTTTGAGGAAGTAGATCCACAACTTGCGGCTGTGGTCATCAATGAAGGTCAAGAAGTACTTGTTTCCTTTGTTAGACGGTGTATGGAAGGGTCCACACACGTCACTGTGTATAAACTCCAAGACATGCTATGCTCGTTGACCTCCTCTCCCAAACGGCTTCTTCTTTGCCTTCGCTTGGAGGCCTGGTCCACACAATGTACACCCTTTGCCATGCTTCATGGTGCACCCTTCCCATCCGCGGACTACCTCTTGCTCCTGCATCTTCTGCAGCATGTTGTTGGCCACGTTGCTAAATCGCCGGTGCCACGGCTCAGCATCAGTGTCCTTGGTTGATATGGAAGCCGCAACTGTCACTGTTGCTGCATCCTTTGGCTCCGGTGCCACTGTCTTGGTGGCACATGCAAGTCCCTCATTTGACGCCTTGGTGACTTTGGTTTGAATCACGTAGAGGCCGTCGACACTAGGAATTTGAAGCATGAGATCATCTTTTGTGTACAAAATCTGGATGTCCTCGTTTTTTAGGGCCACCGCTTCCTTGTTGGTGAACACCACTGTCATGTTGTTGTCGGTGATTTGTGAGACGGACAGCAAGTTGGCTGCGAAGGAGGGCATGTACACCACCTTTTGAAGGTTGACCGCCTTCTCCGCACCGTTCATGTTGAACGTGATCACCTTGTCCCCTTTGCCCATGGCTTGGATGACGCCGCCGTTTGCACACTTGATGCACATGACAGATTCGGCCATGGAGACAAATCCACCGTTCTCTTTTGATGAGTGGTAGTTGGTGCCCGAGTCAAGGGCAAATGCCCCGGGCCTAAGGATCACTGCGCCCTTCATGGGCAGCCCCCTAGCCATCATGTTGGTGAGAACCTTCTTCTCCTTCCCACCTTTGTTCCCGCCTTCTTTCTTGGGACTACGGCAGTCCCTAGCCCAGTGCCCAGCCTTGCCACTGTTTTGACAGTTGCCGGGCTTCTTGGAACTCTTCCCGCCACCATTGCCTTTCCCTCCACCGCCACCGCTTCCGCTGTTGCCTTGACTGGAGCGAGAGCTTGCACCTCGTCCACCAAAGTGAGAGGCATATGCTGAGATGTTTGCCTCACTTCCACTGTGTCGCATAGACTCCTTGCGGACGTGGTCGGCGACAGCCTCATACGTCAGATCTGCCTCCTTCCAACCGTCGAATATGGTGATCAAGGACCCCCGGCTTTCCGGCAGCGCCATTAGAAGGATCATGGCATGCATGTTGGAGTCGAGATTCCATTCCATTTGCCAGACCTCCTACAGCACGTTGTCGAATGACTACAAAAATGCGGGTATCGATTCTCCTGCGCTCACCCTCATCGACATCAACCTTTGGAAGATAAAGATTCAGTTTGCTAGGACATTTGATTGATGCACGCGTGACAGCTTTGCATAGGCCTCGGCAGCCAACGTGCATCATGTGATGTGGGACTGTTGAGTCTTGTTGATGGACGTCACAAGAATGGCGAGAGCCAAGTTGTTCTTCATTGTCCATGCTGCAAGGTCAGCCGCATAAGCCGTCACCGTCGAATCGGCGGGTGGTGTCTCGGTCCCTTTAAGGATGTCGAGGTAGCCACGCACGTTCATGACAATCTCAAACTTCCATTTCAACAAGGAAAAACCTATCCCCGTGAATTTGGACATAATCGCCTCAAGGCGGGCTTGATACGGATCCGCCATTTCCTGTGGTTGTTCGTCTTCTCTCCTTTACTTCTACTCTGCTTCGTTGAGGCCGATGAGGCTGATGAGGCTGCTGGTTGCGACCGTTGTCAAAGGTGTAGTTGGTTTCGTTGCATACCTCTCCGGCCGATGATCGCCTAAGGCGATGGTGCTGTCGTGAGAGAACGGACTCGGGGTCGTACCACCATCTAAAAAAGGGGTAGAGCTTAATCCCGTTGGAGCTCAAGGGTCTTGTCCAACATGGTCAGAGCTCTTCCTTGTCCCCTAGTCTGCCACTTGTACGCACCCTACCTGGAGAAGCCGATGGAGCTGATGAAGCAGATTGGAGCCGTCCGATCTTCGTGTACCTGATGTACCTGTACGTTCTCCAAGACCACGCGTTTGTCGGTCTTGGAAGCGTGCCTTAGAACCAGAAGTGTGGACCCATAACCCTTTGTCAATGCGCCGGATAGCAACGGTCTAGAAAACGGATCCGGACATGGGAGGCCGCCAACTGCTCTTGGTATTGCAACCAAGATAACATATCACCCTCGAATGAGGGATCCACACTTTAGGTTCAATTGGTTTGCAACCTCACGAAGTCGGCTTGTTGGTCTTCAGTGTCTACCTTTGGTTGGACACTCTATGAGGAGTCTCAACGGCAAGAACTATAAATGGATGTATGCAAGGTTCAGGCTTTTATACTTGCATAGCTTTGCTAAAGTTTTTGCTTGAAGTGGCTCCAATTGAGCCAAACTCAACCTACAGTCCTACTTGGCGCGTCCTTAGACCACCAAGTTCCATCCTCAAGGCAGGCTCTAGTAAGCTTCCTAGAAGCTTATTGTCCCTGTTTTTGCCACAAAGAAAATTGCGGCCGTCACGGGGATTGAACCCGCAACCTCCCGTTTGAGACTCCGGTGCCTATTCAACCAAGCCAAAAAGGTATGGTTCCTATGATGAGCCACATGGCACATGCCCATTATGGGCAGTGCATGCCTGGCCCATCTCAGAATAGACCAAGAGGACATACTCCATAGAGTAGTGCATGCCTTGTTTGTATGTGTAGCTAGCCAGCTAGGCAATGGACAAGGTGCATTCTATTTCAACACCATCTAATACACACGCCTTCCTCTTCATCACAAACGATAACATCTCACCTTCACATCCACTTGGTATATTAATTGCGTCCAACCTTCCGCGTGATGCTTCTGCCGCTATCGCCACACGTGATGTCCGAGTGCCACGGACCACCTGCTGTTAAGACACATAACATACCACATATTGCAATGAATGTAACATCCATGATACACCACAAGTGGAGAAAAAACACAGATCAACCATTCGCGGCAAAGGGAAACACAACTTACCGTAAGATGCCAAACAAACCAAGCTCGCCAGAAGGAAACGCACAACAAGGTCCGTGTCGTCGTCCCGTAGGATACACTTTGTCCTTGATGCTTGAAACTCAAACCAGTGACTTTAGACATGAATCCATCGATAAAACGCATACAATTTCCATGACACGTGAACATCAGACAAACACACCTTAATCAAATTCACGGAATGTTGTGTATATCCAACCCAATTCCGCTGCTCTGTTCAGTTACGTCCACACCTTGCACACGGCAGTTCCAGCTCTCAGTGCATTGCATTCATACTTTCCTCTTCAGCAATGTGCCTAAGTCCCTGTGTGCTTTTGTACCTCGTACACCATGGGAGGGACCACAACAGACGGCCTCAACCTTCAATGCTCTCCGAGCGTACGAGATCCGCCAACGGCAGGGGTCACGGGGTACGCCGCGTGCCAAAAAGGATAATAACAATGCCGCATCGGACTATATGGTGCGGTTCCAAAACTGACTAAATTAGCTTGACGTTTGAACTATCCATTTACGTGCTTAACTAATTAGTCCATTGGCAGTGTGACTAAGTAGTTGAACTAGTAGTTATGGCCGTTTCCCTACAATTTTGTTGCAGATGTACCAATAGTTCGAACTTTTAGTTCGTGTTGTTGCATCCGTGACTTCTGCGCATGTGATTGGATGCAAAAAAAGACTGACTAATTAGTCATAGTCTGAGGCGTTTTGGGCGTTTAGTCGATTTAGTTCAACTAAAATGGTGGTTTTGTTCTCGCAAAGGCCCATGACTAACTAGTTGGTTTTCAATCACGTCAATTATCGTTCCTGCCATCGCGACGTCCTCGCACTCTAGACAGACAGTTAATGAGGTAGTCGGCCAGTCCAAGACAGCTCGCCATGGCCATTAGCGACGTCTCAAAACCAACTACAAACCAATCAGTCAGTTTTGGAACCCCACCTATGCTTCCCTGACCTTGACTGCGTCCCATCATACTCCCTTCCACAACACCCAAACTGTCATCGAAGCTACACAACACTAACAACATAACATAGGTACAATCCTTGATCTCATCCTGCCCACAATGTTACGTACATCAAGACCATATCGTCACACTGCGACGTAGACATACAACTTTACCGAAAACAAAGTCACGTTCCCATCAACCTTCATCGTCAACCTCCTTTACCAGGTTCTCTCCAAACAATGAGCGTCCGAAATCCAAAAACCCCAGACTCTCGGTACACCATATGCAGTGGGTACTCACCATATCTAACAACGAACAACACCGCAAGGTTTCGAGCGAATGCAGCAATAACCTACCAAATTATGACATGATTCCGCAAATGGCAAACTCTGTACACACATCCCTCGCCATAAACACCCGCAATGTCCCACATCATCGCACCTCGTAGCACCTAACATCACATATTCCACATGGATCAGAAATCAACAAAGAGGCCAGTGCTCGCCTATCCTAAACACGACGTTTGCACAACCACTACCGACACGCGAGACAATCAGGCCACATCATATAAACTTGAATAACTCCCGCGGTAGCGGCGGTAGCAACGGGAGTGGCGACAACAGCTGTAGCATCAGTAGCAGTAGTAGTTGGCGTGGCAGTGCCTGTAGGATGTGCAGCAGCAACAACCGTCAGTTCAATAGTAGTAGGCAAAAGTAGCAGTAGCGATAGCAACTGCGTCGACAGCCACAATACCAGCAGCAGCCACAACATCGTCAATAGGAGTAGCACCAAGAGCAACAATGTACAACCTGGACTTTCCCGTCGGCACATAGGACAGCTCTGCTAACCCCCCCGCTACAGACCCCATAGTGGATCTGCAATGCCAGGTCGATCAGTTGTGCCAGATGCTTGCCGCAACCAGCACTAGCCAGATTGTCCTCCCCGGACAACTTGGTCCCGCTTTGATTGTGGCAGCGTAGACAGTAGCGCAGCTACAGGTGCAGCAACAGCATCATACAGTCACTAGTGTCCTAGGAGCTGATACAGCCGTCACCTCTCGGCGCAAGGATTTTGAGTCCCCTCCATCCGTACTCGTCGGAGATAAGCAGTTCCCGTCCTAGGCACTGCTCTACCGCATCTGGGCACATGGGGAGGGTCTGTGGCCGTACTATATTCTCCCACATGACGAGGTTATCCCTGAGTAGGCGCTTAAGGTAGGTCGTGCAGTCCGCATACTCATCCTCACCACACCGGATGCTGATTGCGTTGATCTTGAGCCATTCCTTGGTGACGCCGTTGACAACACCACCGCTGACCCCCGGCTAGCTTGGAACATGTTGACACGACCGTATCGCGCCTATGGTCAGGCAGCTGTCAGCCCCCTCCTGAAGGAGTTCAGCTCCCTTCACATGAAAGAGTCTCAGACCTTCATCGCCAACTGGTGCCGCGCTCATGATATCTTGCGCTGGCTCAAGACAACCGCGCTTCTCCCACTTGCTGACCTCCTCACCATCAAGGATCATGCCACTTCTGAATTTGTTGACATCTTCGTCTCCTACGACCCCTCCATCCTCGAGGCGCTAGCGGCCTAGGGCACTCTGATGACTTGGGTGTACGACCTCTTCCTCAGCATCGAGGAAGCACCCAGAGGCACACAGCTTCAACGCAGTAGCTCTTCCGGGACCGTAGCTGCCACCTCCAGCGGCTCCTCCACCCCTTCCACTGGCACTCCCTCCTCAGGCAGCGCCAAGGGCAAAGAAAAGAAGAAGGACAAGGGAAAAGGACAATAGTCCTCCTCCGAGGACTCTGCCATGACATGCCACAACGACAACCAGATGGGACACGGATGGTACACGTGCCCCATCCCTATTAAGGAGGCCCACATTGTCACTACCATGCAACATGAGCGTGAGCGTTGCCTTAGCACCTCCGCTACTGCCATGGGCACTCCTTTCTCTCCTGGCAGCACTGTGGCCACCACCTACTCCAAGACACTTTCTTCTTCCCTGTAGCCAGCTCTTTTGTCTCAACCACAGCTTCCATTGTCTATTCTCCATCAGCAGCAAAAGCATCAGTATGCTCCATCCAAGCCACCGCCGTATGCTCTCCCACTACAGCAATAGTAGTATGCTCCATCGCAGCTCTTAACTACCCCTAGTAGCAGTATGCTCTGTCCCAATGGAGCTCGTACCCCCCCTCCGAAAGTGCGACCCTATAGCACGTGGTGCCCGTCGACTCCGTTGCTTGGATCCGCCAGCTGGAGAGCTTCATTACCACTCAATTGGCATCACACAACCTCCCCAGGGAAGTACAAATTGTGTAAGAACTAGCCAAGAGGTCTCACATAGTCAGACAGAGACTGGGCTACGAGATGATCTTGGGAAAGCCGCATGTTGCTCTTTGGAGCCTGCTTTAGATGCCATCGCATGGCAGGATGACTGGCATGATCGTTTTGTGTCGGTCCCATCTGCTCAGCTTGCAGCCTCTGTCCCCCTTCCCGTGTCCTGTTTCATCACACATTGTAATTTCACAGCCTCTGTCCACGGCCCTAATGGCACTTGGATCATTGAATGCGGTACCACGCATCACATGACGTCTTGTTGACATGCTTTCAGTTAGCTCGGTTTGTTGACAACGTTCACAGTGTTCGGACAAGGTGCGTGCAGATCCAGTTGGTCCGCTGTGTTGGCATCGTTTGCTTTCGTGGTCCTTTTGGTGACTTCATTGTGACCAACGTGTTGTATGTGCCTGCTTTGGAACTCATCCTCTTGTCTGTCACTCCTGTCGATCTCATGAGCATGGAAATTTGACACTCTTGTGGCATTGGCACTATCTCACTCTGCCCGATTGGTCAGGTCACGTTCTGTGTTGTCTGTCGTGACAACCTCTGGCATGTGACTTATCTTCCTTAATCCGTCTCCCCTCCCGTGTCCAACACTGTCCACGTGTTTATCACCAGTGTTCTTTATCCCCTGCACATCCACCTTCTCCACCATTGCCTCTGCCGCGTATACTCCAATGCTGTCGATAGCATGCTCTGCACCCAACCCAAGCTCAGACTTGATCCCTCCACTTTCCAGTGGCCTTGTCACAATAAGTGCATCGATTGTGCCCAGGCAAGATGCACCAATCCTCCTACCCTGTGTCCTCCTCTTGGGCTATCCACCCATTGAAGCTCATACACTCGGACCTCATGGGCCCTTTTCTTGTCACTTCTGTTGTCGAGGATGGTCAGTACATCCTGACCCTCACGGACCACTACTCCTACTATCGCTGGGTGATCTGTCTCCGCCGAAAGAGCAACGTGGCCTTTGCCATGTGCGCCTGGCATCTTGCAGCCGAGCGCGAGTGCGGACGTACGCTCCGCCGCTTTTGCTCTGACTATGGTGGCGACTCTATGGAGGACACGTCTGCCTATTTCGCCAATCATGGAGTTCGTCATGAGATATCCACCCCAGAGACACCGTAGCAAAATGGTGTCTAAGAGCGCTGGAAACGCACCATGGCCGATGTTGTCCATACCATTCATGTGGAGTCCAGTTTGTCGGAAAGCTTCTTCTTTGAGGCCATGTCCTACATGACCGGGGTGTTAAATCGCGTTCCCGGTGCTCCCCTTCCCCGCCAGGCCACACCGTATGCGTTATGATGTGGTCAGCAGTTTGATCTTCAGCCTCCTATGCTTGGGAGTGCATTGCTAGTGTTTGGCTCGTCGAGGACCATGGAATGGTAAGCTTTCCCTTCGCGGCTACCTTTGAACCTTTGTCGGAGTTTCACTTCAGTCCAAGGCCTGGTGCTCCTGGGACCCACCCCGGCATCGCACCATTGAGTCCTGTGAACCGAGGGGCGCCCGGCGTGACGGTCACACGCCGAGCCCTTGGGATAAACCTCCCCAACCTTGACCCCTTGGTGTGTGGGTCAACCCTTGAGATGTCGCATGACCCTCTCCTAGCAGCAAGACCGCTGCTAGTGACCGAGGTTCCCACCGTACGACTCTCCCGGTGGCGTTTGCACCAAGGTGCACTGCGGAAGACTTGTAGGACCGAATGGACGTGTGCAAGACAATGCTTGGAGCACAAGGAGAGTTGGACAAGGAATGAATCCTTTAGACTTGATAGATCAGTACAAGGCAATGTACATAGTCTCTGGGTAAGATTGGCATGCCTAGAAAAACCCCTGGGTGTCCTTATGTACTAGCCCCTATGAGCAAGCCGAAATCTCCTCGGTGTTCCAAAGCCCTCTACCAAGGCGCACTCATACAAAGAATAAATGCATCATGTAGTACGTACCACGAGCTTTCCAACACACCAAAGAATGCCTCAATCCGTGAAGATATGGCTACGTTATGGCCGTTTGAGTGCCCCAAGCGTGACGGCCGCTGGCAGCACCGCCAGCGGAGGTCACGGTCGCCCGAAGTGCCCTTGCTTGCGAATGCAGCTCCAGCCGCCATCCCAAAGCACCCATGAACCCCAATGAACCTTGCCTCATTGGTTAAGCGTCCATCCAGGGGCACTTTGGCTGCAGTGGGCGAGAAAGTGGCTCCGCCGTGCACGGGGTTGAACCGGTATGTCTCCTGGTTTTGGGAGGTGCGCCTCCCACTTTTGCACGGCCGTAGCTTTCTCGTCCGTGCACCAAATGACCCGGTTCTTGGGTCGATTTCACACGGTTTTTTACGTAGAATACAATGGGAGCATCAAACATGCATCTGACCTCAGCATGCTGATGTAATCACCGCCTCGGCTGGCGGCTCCCATAACATCACCTCCCTCTCCGAGGGCGCACCGTCCCGGTACGCTCCTGGTACGCTCGGAGGACCGTGTTGACAGCACCGCCCCAGTGGAAATCGGCTTTGGGGATCCAGCAGTTGTGCTCAGGCCCATAGCCAAGCCATTGCACCAGGTACTGCCACCAGTTACCGCGCCGGCGGTGCCCGAGAATCTTCTCCATCACACACTCCTCTTCACCCTCCAGCAAGATGAGTGGAGGAGCATGTCCCCGCGTCGCGAACTGCACATCCGGCTCCTTGTAAGCCTTGAGAAGAGAAGCTTGGAACACGGGCTCGATCCCATAGTGGTCTGGCAGCTCCAACTCGTAGCTCATCGCGGACCGCTTCCCCTTGACCTGAAAAAGACCCACCCACCGAGGCTTGAGCTTGTCACTGTCCAACCCCGCCAGCTGCAGGTTCCACGAGCTCAACAGCACCTTTTGTCCCACCAAGAACTCCTCGGTTATCCAGTGCTTGTCCGCATGCCGCTTTATCTGCTACTGCGCCTTGTGTAGTGCCTTGCATACGCCACGCCACACCTCTGTGAAGTCACTTGTAAACTGCTGCACTGCGGGTAGGTCCGATCCCGTTGCAATGTCTGAGGGACATGCAGGCTTCACCCCATACACAACCTCAAAGGGAGACCTACCTGTAAAGGCATGCACTGCTGAGTTGTAGGCAAACTCAGCCACCGAGAGCTTGCATTCCCATCCCTTGTCATCCGGCTCCAAGATCCCCTGTAGTAGCTGCTCCATGGTCTGATTGGTACGCTCAGTCTGGCCATCAGTTTGGGAATGGTAGGCCGATGAAAGTGTTGGCCTGAGGATGAGTGTGCACCCTGGAGGGTCCCTAGCAGTGGCTGGTTCACATCACCAACTGTTCTTGGAGAGACTGAAACTATGGAGGTAACTGGTTCCAAGGATGGCAGAAAACTGGTCAGAGATTGAGGCAGCAGTTTTGGCCTGAATTGACTGGGAATGTACACTTGATCAAGGCTCACAAGCAGTGGCATTTTATAGCCACTGATCTAAGCTTTCCAAAATACCATTGCGTGCCAGATTTGAAGCTTCCTAGCAGATTCTATGGCTTCTAGAGTGGCCCTTGGTAGGCTGTCCTTTTCCCACCTAGGAAGGCATCCCTTCCCTCCTCTAGAAGCTTCTGCCCCTTCCTCGATTCCTCAGCTTGCTTCTAGTAGGAGGGAAGGTGTCCAGAAGACCAAGACACCTCTAGATGCCTTGTAGGACAAGTCACCCCTTCTAGAAGGTGTGCCACCTTCCTGGACCCTCACCTGGCCTTCTAGAAANCTTGATCAAGGCTCACAAGCAGTGGCATTTTATAGCCACTGATCTAAGCTTTCCAAAATACCATTGCGTGCCAGATTTGAAGCTTCCTAGCAGATTCTATGGCTTCTAGAGTGGCCCTTGGTAGGCTGTCCTTTTCCCACCTAGGAAGGCATCCCTTCCCTCCTCTAGAAGCTTCTGCCCCTTCCTCGATTCCTCAGCTTGCTTCTAGTAGGAGGGAAGGTGTCCAGGAGACCAAGACACCTCTAGATGCCTTGTAGGACAAGTCATCCCTTCTAGAAGGTGTGCCACCTTCCTGGACCCTCACCTGGCCTTCTAGAAACTTAAAGAGGAACTCTGGAGGTTGAGCTAGCTTCCTCGCATCTATTTTCCATCTCCCTTGAGGCAGGGCAGAATTTCATCTTATGGGACTTGAACCCGAGCCCCTACCTCTAGAGGTGGACATCATTAACCACTAAGCCACCTTGGTTTGTCTTTTTGGTGTTCCTTTTTGGAGTCACTCCTGCCATGGTGAGGAGCATTACTCCAACAATCTCCCCCTTGCGCATCACCCATGGCAGTCGTCTATGCTCAACCTTCAGCTGAGGAGCCTTTCTCCTCATGGGAGGCAAGCTTTCATTTTATTGCTGCCTCCCACTCAGCCCCATCCTTCTGGTACAATGCCTCCTCCATGCTCCTCTTGCGTGAAGAAGACTTGTGCGAACCCAGTCTAGATGCCCTTGTCGGCATCGTATCTTTTTGTCTTTCTTCGCACACGGCTGCTCGTGCGGGGCTCTTGAGGCGGTTGTTGTTGTTGCCGTCCCCTTTTGGCGCCATCCTCTCCAAGCACCTACGCCCACTCTCTTGGAGACCTTGGAGTAATCGGTCGACTCCCCGCCTCCACGTCCATCTCCGGTGCTTCGGATTCTTCATCCGAACTGACCGGAACATATTCTGCCGGTCGCCCATCCCTCGGGCGATCCTCTCCGGCTGGTGCTGCTACGAGGACGTCACCCTCATTCATGTCCTCCGGCGTCTCCCCCTCAAGGAGTGGCATCCACTCCCACCTCTTGGAGAGACCTGCCTCCTTGTCTGTCCAATGGATTTTCTCGTCGAACGTGACGTCGCAAATCTGCACAATCTACTACCTCCTTGGGTCAAAGAGCCGGTACGCCTTGCTTCCGCTCTCATATCCAAGGAAGTTAAACCGGTTGGTACACGGGTCCAGCTTGCTCCATCCCTCACGTGCCTATACCATTGCATGTACAACACAACAAAACGTGCGGAGTTGACCCACCGCCGGCTTCCTCCCGCTACACACCTCTTGTGGCGTCTCCCATGCTATCCTCTCCTTGTCCTTTTGCGGCTTGGTCGGCATGAGATTCATGATGTACGCTGCTGTCCTTGCCACCTCCGTCAAATACCGTTGTGTAAGGCCGGCGTCGCTCAACATGGATTGCACCATGTTATGGATTGTGCGATTCGCTCTCTCTGCGATGCCATTCCGTTATGGGGAGTGTGAAGTTGTTTTCTGCCACTCAATCCCCTTGCTCTTCATCCACCCAAGGCACCCCGCATATTCACCGCCGTTGTCACTCCGTAACGCCTTCACCTTCAACTCTGTTTGCCGCTCCACATCTGCCACAAACTCCTACATGAACGCAAGGACCTCACTCTTCCGCTTCATTTTGTAGAGGTAGAGTTTTCGGCTGTGGTCATCGATGAAGGTGAGGAAGTAGCAAGCTCCAGTGATGGAGCTCTCAAGCGGTCCACACACATCTGTGTGTACCACGGCCAGTTTTGCCGATGCACGCATCTCCTTGGTGACAAACGGCTGCCGAATTGATTTGCTAATGATGCATGGCTCACACACAGTCTCCTTGGTTCCATCAAGGCCGCTGATTTGGAGACCCCGCACCACTTCCCTCTTAGCCATCTCCTTCACTGTGGATGGAGAAATGTGGCAGAGTCGGCAGTGCCCTAGGTCCAGGTCTCCTCCATCCTTCGTTGCAAGATTGGTGGCGTTGAAGCCCACTCGGCTGCTGAGGATCTTTGCGCATAGCAGGTACAAGTCTTCCTCCTTCTTGGCACACGGAATCACCTCACCTTTGCCCTCCTTGCGGATGACGGCCTCCTCCTTTGTGAAGAGCACCTCAAGTCCCTTGTCGGTAAGGCGGCTGACAGAGAGCAGGTTTGCCCCAAAGTTGGGCATATGCAGCACATCGTAGATTGTGCTCGTGACAGGTTTGTCATCCACAATTGACTCAATGCGGACGTTACCCTCATCGGCAGCCACCTCTGTTTTTCCATTGGTCACCGTCATGCGTCTCTCCGAGGCACCGTAGGTGACAAATGCCGCCCTGTTGCATTGCGTGTGGCGGCCTGATCCGGAGTCAATGACGGCAACTTCCGGATCCTTCAAGTTGGTGGAGTTGTACGCTATAAGGGCGTGCTCATCGTTCTTCCCGCCCCGCTGCAACAGATCTGTTTTCTTCTTGGGAAAGTTGCGCGCGTAGTGGCCCTCCTTGCCGCAGTTGAAGCACTCCTCCTTCTTGTCACCCTTCTTGGTGCCCTGTTTGGCACCCTTCCACTTGTTCTTGGGAAAGTTGCGCGCGTAGTGGCCCTCCTTGCCGCAGTTGAAGCACTCGGCCTCCACTTTCAGGATGAACCGTGTAAGCTGAACTTGATGCCGCTCCACTCTCTCGACCGCCACGTCGCATCCACTCATTGCGCATGTACTCAGTAACCTTCGGGTACCTCAGCTCGTCGGAAGGCCAGGCACCAAGGACTGTGATCATGGAACTCCAACTGTCCAGCAAGGCCAGAAGGAGGATCATAGCTTGCACCTGAGAGTCGACCTCCTAACCAGTGGCCACGCACTCCGCTGCGAGCGACTCAATCTGCTGCATGATCTCCATGATGTTGTCGCCTTCATTGGCTCGGAGGGTGACGAGTCGTTTGAAGATGAAGAGCTGATTCGCAAGGTTGCTTGACCGGTAGATGGAGCATAGTTTTGACCATGCGTCTGCGGCCAGGGTGCATCCTTGGATGTGCCCAAGTTGTGGTGGGCATAACGCGGACACAAGGAGCGCCAACGCCTTTTTGTTGTGCTTCTTGTATTCCTCCTTCACCTCACCTGTTGCAGTCTCCGGCGGAGCAGTCTCATCACCTTTTGTGAGCTCAAGCAGTCCCTTGTCATTGAGGAAGGCCTCAAACTGCCACCTCCACAAGGCAAAGCCTGTCCCATCAAACTTAAGGACAGCGCGTCTGCTCTCTTGCTCGCTGGTTGCCATGTCTTGCTGTTGGAAGCGTGAAATCAAGCTGGCTTTGAACCCCTTAGAGGCGTGGGCCCATAACCCTTTGTTGGCCTGAGGGTGAGTGTACACCCTGGAAGGTCCCTATCAGTGGCTGGTTCACACNAGCTCAAGCAGTCCCTTGTCGTCGAGGAAGACCTCAAACTGCCACCTCCACAAGGCAAAGCCTGTCCCATCAAACTTAAGGACAGCGCGTCTGCTCTCTTGCTCGCTGGTTGCCATGTCTTGCTGTTGGAAGCGTGAAATCAAGCTGGCTTTGAACCCCTTAGAGGCGTGGGCCCATAACCCTTTATTGGCCTGAGGGTGAGTGTGCACCCTGGAGGGTCCCTATCAGTGGCTGGTTCACACCACCAACTGTTTTTGGAGAGACTGCAACTGTGGAGGCAACTGGTTCCAAGGATGGCAGAAAACTGGTCAGAGATTGAGGCAGCAGTTTTGGCCTGAATTGACTGGGAATGTACACTTGATTAAGGCTCACAAGCAGTGGCATTTTATAGCCACTAATCTAAGCTTTCCAGAACACAAAAGCATGCCAGATTTGAAGCTTCCTAGTAGATTCTATGGCTTCTAAAGTGGCCCTTGGTAGGCTGTCCTTTTCCCACCTATGAAGGCATCCTTTCCCTCCTCTAGAAGCTTCTACCCCTTCCTACATTCCTCAGCTTGCATCTAGTAGGAGGGAAGGTGTCCAGAAGACCAAGACACCTCTAGATGCCTTGTAGGATAATTCACCCCTTCTAGAAGATGTGCCACCTTCCTGGACCCTCACCTGGCCTTCTAGAAACTGTAAGAGGAACTCTAGAGGTTGAGCTAGCTTCCTAGCATCTATTTTCCACCTCCCTTGAGGCAGGGCAGAATTTCATCTTGTGGGACTTAAACTTAGGCCCCTGCCTCTAGAGGTCGACACCATTAACCACTAAGCCACCTTGGCCTGTCTTTTTGGTGTTCCTTATTGGAGTCACTCCTGCCATGGTGAGGAGCATTACTCCAACAAAAAGAGCCACACGGGTGTCCAGCTTCTTGAAGAGTTCCTCCCAAAACCAGGAGGTGAAGCACGGGTCGCGGTCTGAGACCATGCACTTCGGTACCCCGTGTAGTTTGATGACGTGTTGCAAGAGGAGTTGAGCCGTCTTTGCTGCCGTGACCTTCTCCGCACATGGAATAAAGTGTGCTATTTTGCTGAACCGGTCCACCACCACCAGCACCATGGTGTTGCCCGTTGTATTCCGTGGAAGACCCCCCAAAAAATCAAGTGAGATGTCCGTCCACGGACGTTCTCGCACCGGTAGCGGCTGCAGCTCCCCTGGTGCCCGCGCCCTCCGTGACTTGATTGGTTGGCACGTGTCACAGCTGCTAACGTATTCCTTGCAATCTGCTCCCATCGTCGCCCACCAATATCGGTGCACAAGCGTCTTGAAGGTCTTGTCGTGGCCAAAATGACCACTGTAGTGCGAGTCGTGCGCCTCTTCCAACAGCGTTTGCCGCAACGACGCACTCCGCGGCACCACAATCTGGTTCCCCTTCTCACGCCACCAATACTGGCCATCCCACTTGCACCCCTTCACCGTACTTCCGGCAAAGTCCTCGTCCTCCGCATACCTGTGTGCAAACAGGCTACGGAGGATTGGAGATCCCGCCAGCACCGTGATCACATGCACGCCCAAGTCCAGGCGACGCGAAAGCGGGTCCGCTGGGTTGATCCTCCCTGGTTTGTATTGGATCTTGTAGTTGAAGCCGCCCTCCAGCAGCTCCATCCACCGTGCTTGACAACGACTCAGGTTTGGCTGCGACTTGAGGAACTTGAGCGCGTAGTGGTCCGTCTGCACCACACACCGTTGCGCCTCAAGGTAGCACCTCCATTGCTTGAAGGCCTGGACCACCGCGAGCATCTCCTTCTCGTGGATCGGGTAGTTGAGCTCAGCCCCTTTCAGCTTCTTGGAGTAGTACGCAATGGACTGCAACCCCTTCCCTTGGTCTTCCATCAGCACCCCGCCAATCGCATAGTCGCTTGCGTCCATCGCCAACACATACTCCTTGCTCGTGTCCAGATGTACCAACACTGGGGCCTGACATATGGCAGCCTTCATTGCACCAAAGGCTTGCCCTTCCTTTGTACCCCACTCCCATTGGCGCCCCTTCTTGAGCAAGTCTGTCAATGGTGCTCCCATTGGCGCGTGCCCCCAGATGAACCTCCGGTAGTAGTTTGTAAAACCCATAAAAACCTGGATGTCATGCACGCATGCCGGCTTTGGCCACTCCTTCACTGCTTCTACCTTTTTTGGGTCCATGCGGATCCCCCTCCCGCTCACAATGTGCCCGAGGAACTCCACGTCCTGCCTGGCGAGTTTACACTTGCTGAGCTTGGTAAACAACCGCTCCTTTCTCAGCACTTCCATCACTGTGTGCAGGTGCTCTTGTGCTCCTTCATCGTCCACGAGTAGACAAGGATGTCATCGAGGAAGACGACCACGAACTGGAGCAAGTAGGGATGGAATACCCGGTTCATCAGTGCCATGAACGTAACTGGAGCATTCGTTAGCCCAACAGGAATCACAAGATACTTGAAGTGTCCATAGCACGTCCAAAACGCGGTTTTTTCCACATCCTCCTCCGCAATGCGGATTTGGTGGTACCCTGACCTGAGGTCTAGTTTGCTGAAGGCACGCGCGCCTCGTAGCTGGTCAAAACATTCCTCGGCTTGTGGTACCGGGTAGCGGTTCTTCACCGTGATGTTGTTGAGCGCCCGGTAGTCCACGTACATCCGCAACTCTCCTGAATTTTTCTTGACGGACAGCACCGGCGTCGCGTATGGAGACACCAACGGTCGAATGAAGCCTTGGTCCACCAACTCCCCCAACTGTTTTTTGAGCTCCGCAAGCTCCGCGTCGCTCATGCAATTGTAAGACTGCACCGTTGGTGATGACCCTGGCACCACCTCAATTTTGTGGTCAATGCCGCGTTGCGGCGGTAGCCCCTTCGGAAGCTCCTCAAGAAAAACGTCCCCGTACTCCTTGAGCACCTCCCCAATACCCGAAGGTAGCTTTGGATTTCTCGCGCCTTCCACCGGCTGCCCCTCCGCTGCTTCAACTGCTGCAATCTGCTGCTCTGCTGCTTGTTTTGGATGCACCCATGCCATGTATACCTGGTCACCCTTGCGTTCGAACCGCTTCAGCTGCTGCAAGTTGATGACGCGCAGCTGCTTCCCCGCTTCCGCCACTTCCGATTCCTTCCCCTCATCCCACCACAAAGGCAAAGTGAGAAATTTCCCACCCGCCTTCACGACCACCCAGTTGCACCTCCAATCAACCTCCGAATTCTAGGCGTGCAACCAATCCCGGCCGATCAAGCAATCGTAATCATCCATAGGGCAAGTGTGGAACTCCATGTTGCACACCAACTCATCCATATGGACCTTGTGCTTGACGAGAAGCCTGCCGTACTTCACCACTCCGGACACCTGCCGCGCCTTGGTCGACGTTCCCGGCTGCCGTGCGCGCCCCAACCCCATCGCCAACCTGTCGTTGAAGAAGTTATGGATCGCACCGCCGTCTAGCAGCCCGCGTAGCTTCCTCCGACCCTTGAAACTCCCCTCCGGAATCTCAAGAACCAGCCTCAAGATGATCCCTGGAAACTGCCGGGTCTCACCTTCATTCCGCAACAGCACTTAAGGCAGCTCCTCAATCGGCAAAAGCCGTTCAGGGCTGGTGCTGTCCTTTGCGGAGGAAAGACTTGCAGCAATAGGTCATCCCCTCCTCACTGCTGCTGCCCGTTTCCCTGCTGTGCCTTGCGCTTGGGGCAATTTCGCTTGCGATGACCCTCCTCACCACAAACCCAGCACGTGCCTCTCGGTCCCTCTTGCCCCCCCGCACCCCGCTGCCCGGCTTAGATTGCATCCACCTCAATGGGCACAGCCTGACCCGGCTGCTCCACCCATGGTTGTGTTGCATAGCTGGTCCGGCGTGCATTGTAGCTTACCGCGTTGATGCGCTCCGCCACCGAGACCAGCTCCGCAAAGGTCCGCAACCCGAGCACGGTGAGTTCACGTTGGACGTGCGGCTTCAGGCTGTCATGGTAGCGGTCCTACGCCTCCGCGTCCAAGAGTTCGTTGATCTGCACC
Source organism: Penium margaritaceum (assembly GCA_023375785.1). NCBI lineage: Eukaryota > Viridiplantae > Streptophyta > Zygnematophyceae > Desmidiales > Peniaceae > Penium > Penium margaritaceum. Next base: position 66,870 of record SZWC01004479.1, on the reverse strand, counting down.
ACCAAATCCATGAAGCGTGTAGTGTAGTCCTGGACATATCCCCCTTGCTTGACCTGCTTGATCTTGTCACGTGCGACCCAGCTGCCATTGAGGAGGTCGAAACGCGCCTGGAGCATCGTCTCCAAGTCTCTGGTTTCTCCGTCAAGGCCCGTGCACCGAGCTGCACTTCACGCCCAAACGGTAGACTCAGCAATGGCTGGAGCCATGCCCCGACCCCTAGCCCGTCCGGCAACCCAGCGGCGTTCCACCGGCACAATGCCGACCACCACTGCAACGCCATTCTCCGGAGTAGTGTCAAAGCGTACTCCAGTCTCGTGGCATCTTCTCCCACGGGAACGCCCAATGCCATGAAGTACGAGTTCACCGTGAAGAGCCACTCCCTCGCACTGCCCTTGCCGGAGTAGAACTCCGGCTCCTTTGGCTTGGGCCGCCAAAAGGCAGGTGCGGATGCCAATGTGACACCCCCCAACGCACTTCTCCCTTGGCCGACGTACCTCGCCTCAACCTCCGCACGCAGCTGCTGGTTCTCTTGACGCAACTCGTCAAGAGCACGCCGGATCTCCTCCATGAGATAGGCCTAGTTGTATGCCGCGGCTGCCATGCTTCTGGTTGTGACAAAAAAAATTGGCCAGACGCAGTTGTGGCAGATCTGCTGCCTCCCTTGGGTCTGTGCAAAGACCGAGCGAACGTCCACGTGCTCTGATACCAAATGTGAACCAAGGGGCACCCGGCGTGACGGTCACACGCCGAGCCCTTGGGATAAACCTCCCAACCCTCAACCCCTTGGTGTGTGGGCCAACCCTTGAGATGTCGTACGACCCTCTCCTAACAGCACAATCTCTGCTAGTGACCGAGGTTCCCGCCGTACGACTCTCTTGGCGGCGTTTACACCAAGGTGCGCTGCGGAAGACTTGTAGGACCGAATGGACGTGTGCAAGGAAATTCTTGGAGCACAAGGAGAGTTGGGCAAGGAATAAATCCTTTAGACTTGATAGATCAGTACAAGGCAATGTACATAGTCTCCGGGTAAGATTGGCATGCCTAGAACAACCCCTGGGTGTCCTTATGTACCAGCTCCTATGAGCCAGCCAAAAGCTCCCCGGCGCTCCAAAGCCCTCTATCGAGGCGCATTCATATAAATAACGCATGCATCATGTAGAACGTGCCACAAGCTTTCCAACACACCAAAGAACGCCTCAATCTGTGAAGATACGGCAAGTTATGGCCATTTGAGTGCCCCACATGTGACGGCCGCTGGCAGCACCGCCAGCGGAGGTCATAGTCGCCCGAAGCGCCCTTGCTTGCAAATGGAGCTCCGGCCGCCATCCCAAAGCGCCCATGGACCCCAATGAACCTTGCCTCATTGGCTAAGTGTCCATCCAGGGGCGCTTTGGCTGCAGTGGGCGAGAAAGTGGCTCCGCCGTGCGCGGGGTCGAACCGGTATGTCTCCTGTTTTCTGGAGGTGTGCCTCCCACCTTTGCATGGCCGTAGCCTTCTTGTCCGTGCACCGAATGACCTGGTTCTTGGGTCAATTTCACACTGTTTTTCATGTAGAATACAATGGGAGCATCAAAACATGTATCTAACCTGAGCATGATGATGTAATCTTCGTCTCGGCCGGAGCCTCCCATAACAAGTCCCGTGATGTCTTGTTCTTTTGAGGACCTCTTCCCTCACGAACTCCCTCGCGTACGATCTACCTCCTCTCTGCTCCTGTCGCTGTCGTCATGTGGGAGAGATTCTTTTCATGCTGTCACTCCAGCCCTAGAGGTGCAGGTCATCCCACCTGCATCCACATACCC
>SZWC01004479.1:31733-64957 GCA_023375785.1 Penium margaritaceum | reverse complement strand
CCCCCCCCACCATCCACCTCACCGAGAAGTTCCCCTGTCGGCAATAGTGCGCACCCATCAGAGACTGATTCCTTCGCTAAGTCACTAGCTCAGCCTAACCCCTCGACTGACCCTCCTCCGGCCTCTGATGCACCCGCCTCTATGGATCCGTCCGTGCCTAGCGGTTCCTCAACATGATAGCTAGCGCCTACCCCCGCCTTGCCTCCTTGTCTTGGCTGAACCCCCTCTACTATCACTGGCACCCCGGTGCACCCAGTCTACACCCACCCTGGCCCGGGCTCCTGCAGGACTTTGCATCGCGCGTGTGTTGATGGCGTTGCCTTGCCCACTGGCACCCGACCCACAGAGCATATGTGAGGCCTGTGCCGTTCTGGACGCAGACCACAGGGAAGCTGCTTGTCGGGAAGAGCTGGTTGCCATTGACGAGCACGTAGTATACGAGCTCGTGGAGCTTCCCCCTGGTTCTAAGGCCAGGGGAAAGCTCTGCGAAGTAGATTTTTTGCCAAAAATGGAAGCCTAATGGAGCTTTGGGTAAGTAGAAGGCTCGGCTCACCGCCAAGGGCTTCTCCTAGGTCGCTAGAGTTGACTACGACCAGGTCTTTGCTTCGGTTGGCGGCTTCACCACCAGATGGGCGCTCTTCAGCCTAGTTGTACCAAATGGTTGGGAGCTCCACCAGATGGACGTAAGCAACGCCTCTCTTCACTGTGCTCTTAATGGTGAGGAGCTGTACATAGTCCAGCCCCCTGGCTTTGAGGACGGGACGGGCCGAATCTGGCGATTGTGGAAGGCCTTTTATGGCCTCAAGCAGTCTCCTTGGTGCTGGAACATTGAGATCAGCCATACCCTTTTGAAGGGCTGATTTATCTGTAGCACCATAGACCTTTATCATCCCTCGTGGGACACCATTCGCTTTGATCCTCGTCTACGTGGATGACCTACTCATCGCATCCCCGGACTTTGCGACTGTCAAGCGGGTAAAGGGGTTGGTGAAGGCGACCTACAAGATGAAAGATCTCGAGCCAGCAAAGATGTTTTTTTGCATGGAGATTGAGTGTGATCTCTCGCATGGAGTTATGTGGGTACATCAAGCATCATACGTTCAGACGCTAGCTGGCCCCTTCGCTGATCTCTTGACGACTGTCCCCAACGCTACTCCAATGACCCCAGATGGGCAAGCGAAGCTGAAGGCTACTAACACCAGCCAGTCTGTGCGGCTAGTAAAAGCCGAATAGACTGGATTTTTCTTTTTGGCAGCACGGCTGTATCCTGGCCTAGTGGCAAGCAAGGTTGCATTGCACATAGCACTGCTGAGGAAGAGTATGTGACCCTTGGTTCAGGCGCGTGTGAGAGCATGTAATTGTGTCACCTGTTATCGAGTTGCGTCATTCTGTCACATCCATCACATTGCACTGTGGCGATGAGAGTGCCATGGCCATCGCCGACCATGATGGCGTGCATCACGTACACATCAAATAGATCAATGTCGATTATCACTATGTGCTTTCATTGTTGCATGACGGCAGCGTCAACATCGTGTGGGTTGAGACAGCACGGCAGTTGGCTGACTTATTGACCAAAGCACTTAAGCGTGACTTATTTAAGAAGGCTATGAGTGCGGTTGGTATGCATCCGTGAGTTGACCTCTCAGCCCTCGCCTGCATATTTCCCTACCTATCCGGGGGGAGTCAGCCGGTCTAGTGGATGTGGCGTTGCCCGGCCATGTGCACAACGCCTGTGAGCCATGGGGAGTGTTGGTTTTTGTGCACCTCTCATTGTGTTCGATTGTGTCCTCCCAGCTTGTGTACATCGGCGTGCAGATGACTAACGACAAGACGGGACGCTACTGGAGTGTTATCCAGTGGAGCCGACGCACGCTGAGGTATGCACGCGACTTGCTGGAGCCTCTTCCCTCAGGCGTGTGACGTGCCCAGCTCCATCAGCGGGCCTCCACAACAGTCACGCCGCTGGCGGTCACTGCCCCCGCAGATGCTACTCGCGTGCGTCCTGTGCCAGATCTGACTGTGCCGTTGCACTTGAAGCGTCATGTCTAGTTTAGGGTCCGACTTTCAGACTTTTCGGACACAGTTGTGGTTGGGGTGATTCTGGCCTAGGCGCTGCCTCGGTTTACGTCATCATAACTCCTTGCCTCTATCTTTTCTGATGATTCTGACCACACAAATACGTTTGCAGCCTGGGTACTTTGGTATGGTCCAAATTTCAGGAAAAACAAACGATATCCGGTTTGCGGCAGTCCGCTGCCTGGCAAGGCTCATCGAGAAAACTCAGCGTGCCAGAAAACAAAGGATTCCCTATTTGGTTGGTAGCTTGAGTAACAAGCTCTACAGAGCTGAGCTAGGCCTAGTTTTGTGACTCAGCGCGCAAGTTCCCTTTCACAAGTCTCAGAGTAGCTAGAAGGGGCAGCAATGCAATGCAACGAGCGTGGGGCCATGCCTACTCCAGCCATGCTGGAGCCCCAACCATCCGCTGTAGACTAGTTTCCAGCTACATGTTTGATATCAATTGGTGTGCACCCAATGTCTGACATGGGCCCATGACCAATACACCAAGAAATTCCTAGAAGCTTCAAGAAAGTAGAAGAATGCCCTAGCAAGTCTCATGCACACCACGACAACTACCGCACCGCTATGGATGGGTGGATCAACATCCTCCATTGCCAATTGGGTCCACACAATCAATTGTATGCACAAACGGGTGCGGCTTACAATAGGACAAGTAACTATGCCACATTGCATCCAACTGCATGAAGAAGAGATCCTCATCCTTACATTTAGTTTCGACAAAAACAATTCATTTCGTATGACATCACACGGTCTTGTTGTGATTTGTTACATTCCTGTCGACCTGTACAGTTTACTCTGACCACTCGGCCGTTTCCATACCCGCGCAGATCCCTGATGCAGATCCAGGTGGTACTAGGGCGTCATCTTGTGGTGGACTACCAGCTTGGAGCTGACCGACGACCGTCCCAGAGCTTTGGACGCTGCCTGGGACCTTCTGTAGTTTTTCTACGGCACGTAGGAGTTTATCGATAGACTGGCCGAAGGCCCGATTTGCATGTTTTTGTATTGTGTATCCACCGTTTGATGCCGGATGCATGCATGTGACAATCGTAGCGTCCGTCTTGTGATTCAGCACGTCCAGGTTAAGACGGCGTAGTGTTCTGACATGTCTACGCTGAGTTACGGCCAAAATAATGGTTTTGGGCCGGTTTTAGGACAGATCTTGTGCTGCCTTGTGCGACACCCGCCGTGCGCCGCGGCAGGTACTTATGCCATGGATCTGTCATTTGTCATTTCTCTCTATAAATGCTATTGAAGCATTCTGACACTTTGCCTTCTGTTCCCTAGCCAGACTCTTGCCGTTGGGTGTACACCGAGCTACGCAGCAGAGACGTGGCAGAGCAGTAGCAATGGCCTTCACCGCTGCAGCCGATCCACACGGACCTGTCAACATCACCCAACTGCCGGCGACGTCTCCCACCTTCACCATGTGAGAGTGCATCAGTAGCAGCCGCTAGCACCAACAGGCGACAGCTACAGCAACCGGCACCTGCTAGAAGCAACTGGCATTAACACTGGCAGCGGCGGCAGCAGGCCGCAGCCGCAGTAGGCGGCGGCGAGCAGAAGCAGTGTACAACAAGAGCAGCATGCGGTAGCGCTGCGCAGTAGCAGCATGCAGCAGCCGTAGCAGACGGCAGCGGGCAGCAGCAGCAACACGTAGCCGCGGCAGCATTGAGCAACAACAGTAGCAGCTAGCAGTAGCACAATAGCACGGCAACGTCAGTGCGTAGCAGCAGTAGCACACAAGTAGAGTAGTGCCCAGCAGCACCGCGAAGCAGTAGCAGCAAGCAGTTGTTGCCACAGCTGTGCAAGCAGCTGCGCGACTGCTGTTGCACGCGTAGGCGCAAAAGCGGCAGCAGCCCAGCAAAAGGTGCTACAGAGCTTCCCCGCAGCTTCTGCACGGCTGCCATGGAGCAGTTGCCCAACAGCCGCAAGGGTTGTGAAAAAACAATGCTGGCATCAGCATCTTCCTTAATGACGTTATCAAGTCCTTACTGATGTCAACAAATCCCTACTCACGTCAACACCTACCTTAGTCAAAGTTTTGGGTCGGAAAGTCAAAAATTTCCAGCGTTTCAACTCCTCAAGAACCGCTGTCGGTTCTAAAATCTGACCAGTTTTACATCCCGGTCCATATAGAGCGTTGACATGGCTCCGACCGGTAACAAGGGCAAGGGACCACTAGATCCCTCCTCCTCCTCCTCAGGGGTCATGAGCCCACGCTAGCACGCCATTGTCGATCTGCGGAGTCAGCAGGATGAGATACGTTGTTAGCAGCAGCAACAAACTGACGCCATCCGTGCGCTCATTGATCTTATTCATGGTCAGTCCACGGCCCCACAGCAGACATCCGGGGGAGTCAGCGATGCCATACCTTCTGCACAGCAGTTAGCATCTACACTGAGGAGAGTAGCAGGTTAGGACCACCCACTCTTTGATCCTCCGAATGAGGACCCTGACATGCCAGGGATGGATGACGACACCCATGAGAGGGAGATTCACATGCTTCAGGAGCGTCTCCGCCAGCTTCAGACGCGTTCCGGTTCCCTGTTACTGGAGATCCGATCCTCATCTGATCCTTACCTCGGTGACTTTCTTCATCCCGGTGTCTTCCCAATCCCTCGTTCCTCCCAACCTGTGGTTATCCTCCCCACGGAGCGACAACCCAAGGACTTCGAGACACCGCCACCACGCTATGTCAGCGAGGGCGAGATTGACTGGTGGGAGACTCTCTTTCGGGGTAGCCAAGGTGGAAGGGGACGAGGAGGGTGTGCCAAAGGATGAAGAAGTGGTCTACAACCCGCGCCAGAGGAGTGATGCCGCTCTCGCGATTCGCCTCTGGCTAGTGATGGCTGAGCATCACTCTCGCCACACGCTGCATACCTTCCGTTCAAATCGTGGCAGTGAGTTTCTTGGTGAGATGGACAGTTTCCTCGCCGAGCATGTGGTTTTTCACCAGGTCTTCGCTCCTGCTACTCCTCAGCAGAACGGTATCTCTGAGTACTGGAACCGCACCATGGAGGATGCGGTTGGCGCTGTACGGTCTGAGTGCCGTCTCCCGGAGTCCTTCGCCTTTGAAGGATTCGCCTACATGACGTGGAACCGCCTCCCGCACGGTCCCCTTTCAGACCACATTACACCGTATGAGCTCTGGTTTGGCCACGTGCTGACTTGCATCTCGCTCGTGTCAGGGGATCCTTGGCTTCTGTGTGGTACACCGAGGACCAGCAGGGGTCCAAGGTCTCACCGCAAGGTAGCTTGTGTGCCTTCATCGGCATCTCCCCGCAGTCGAAGGCCTGACGCTTTTGGGACCCCGCCCGTCGTCTCATTGTTGAGTCTCGCGACGCACTCTTCTTTGACTCTCTCACCTACCGTGATCTGACCTCGATCGCGTCGTTGTCTATCACGCACGTTCCTACGTGTGAGGCTTCTCGATGGATGGGGTAGTCTGGACCTGCGAGCACCTTTCACCCGGCTGATGTGTCCGTTCGAGCCCCCTCCACTTCTCGGTCTCTGGCTCTTTATGACCCAACGATCATCGCTATCAGCCCAGAGACCTCTCTAGCACACTCGGCTTCTACCCCTGTTCCCTTGCATCCCACAGGTCATACCTCGAATCCCGCTCCTACTGTCACACCCAATCCCATGTCTCCCATACACGCATCTCATCACACTGCACCACCTGCTCCTTTGCCTCATCCCTCACCAGCTGTGGTCGTGCTTGTCTCTGAGCCTGAGGTGAGTCCCTCAAGCCCAGGTTCCTCGCGTGAGCCCGAAAGGCGTCTTCGACCATTGATCTCCGGAGTCCAGCGAGTGTCAGGTCCCGCACCCAGGCCCTCCACTCGTAGTATCGCGAGTGGTGATGCCAACACAGAGGCCCCAGGCCTGAGTGTCCACACTCATCACACAGAGGTACATCCATCGTGCCCTATAGGGCACGATCTCGTCACTCTTGAGTTTCATATTGCTTGTGACGCAATAGCTGACCTCGTGGTCGTCAGCCCCAGCACTGAGGCGTGTGCACTTGCCACTCAGATCTCTCCCTCTAGGGCACCTGATCCGGGCACACTGAGAGAAGCTCTCTCATCAAAGGATGCAGACGCCTGCCGAGCTGCCTGTGAGGATGAACTTCGCTCCATCAGAGAGCACGGATTTTACGAGCTGGTCGACCTTTAACCTAGGAGGAAGGCTATTCAGGTCAAGTGGGTCTTTTGCAATAAAGTGAAGCCAGATGGCTCACTTGAATACCACAAGGCTCGCTTGGTCATCAAGGGGAATTCTCAGATTGAGGGCATCGATTACACTTACACATTTGCCCCTGTCGGCCGCATGACCTCAGCTTGCAATCTGTTCGGTGTAGTGGCTCAGCATGACTGGGATCTGCACCAGATGGACGTGAAAAATGCACTCCTCCATGGCTCTTTGGATGAGGAGATTTACGTGGCCCAGCCACCAGGCTTTGAGGACGGTGACAAAGTCTGGCGCTTGTGCACGTCCCTTGTACGGCCTCAAATAGTCTCCTCGGTGTTGGAACCAAGATATCACTGGCACCCTGACTCGTGCGGGATATGTACAGAGCAAGGCAGATCGCTCTCTCTTTCTCCCACGGATGCCTGAGCGGTTCACTACCATCCTGGTCTATGTGGACGACATTTTGATTAAGTCTCCTTCTATGGAGGCCGTAAAGGAGGCCAAGGCTATCCTCCAGAGTGCCTATAGGTTGAAGGATCTTGGTCCTACAACGGTGTTCCTTGGCATGGAGATTGTGCAAGACCGCAGACGTCAGACACTTTTGTTGCATCAGGCACAATACGTACGTGTTGTGGGGGAGCACTTCCATGACCTCCTTGGTGCAGTACCCACGGCCTCTACACCTCTCACAGTTGACAGGCAAGATGCCCTAAAGGTGGACGATCCCACACAACTTGGGGAGACAGTGTAGGTGACCTTTTACCTCTGCCTCATCAGATCTCTGATGTACCTGACCACTACCACACTCCCCGACATCGCCTTCGCCGTCAACCTCCTTACACATTTTTTGTAGGCTCCACGTGCTAGAGCCCTCCATGTAGCTCTTTGAGTGGTACGGTACATGGTCTCCACACCGCACCTCAGACTCTTCTTTTTTCGGCAATGTTCTATGGTTCTTGACGACTACACCAACAGTGACTGGGCCTAGAGTCTAGATGGCCGCAGTTGCACCGGTTAAGGGTTCTTGCTCAATGGTACCTGTTGTGATTTGTGACGTTCGTGTACGGTTTACTGTGACCACTCAGCCGTGTCCATACTCATGTAGATCCCTGAAGTGGTCCCTCGTGATACCGGTGCGACGACTGGCGGCGGACTACCGGCTTGGAGCTGACCGAATACCTTTCTAGAGCCCCACATACTACCGAGACACTCTGCTGTCTTTGCTACAGCTTGCAGGCGTCTTTTGGCGGACTGGCCATGAGCCCTATTTGCATTTTTTGCATTATATTTGTCCACCGTCTGATGATGGATGCATGCATGTGACCAGTCGTAGCGTCCGTCTTTTGATTTTGTACATCTAGGTTTGGACGACGTAGCATTCTGACATGTGTGCGCAGAGTTACGGCCAAAATAGTGGTTTTGGGCCGGTTTTAGGACAGCTCTTGGACTGTCGCATGCGACACCCGCCATGCGCCGGGGCAGGTATTTATGCCTTGGACCTGTCATTTGTTATCTCTCTCTGCATATGCTATTGAAGTATTCTGACACTTTGTCTTGTGTTACCTAGCAAAACCCATGCCGTTGTGTGAACGACCTGTGACTGTCGTCACTGTCTGACCAGGCACTGACGCCTAGTCAGCGGATGTGTTGCTAGGAAGGTTCCACACATTTTCTCACAGTATCAGAGCAGTGAGAAATTTCTCACTCAGCTGCGCAGTAGAGACGCAGCAGAGCAGCTGCACTGAGAGTCACTGTTGCAGCAGATTCCTTGGGGCCTTTCGGAGACAGCCGGTTGCCGTCGGCGCAGCCCTCACCCACCATATGAGTCTGAGCAGCACTGTTGCCACCGTGCCAGCAGCAGCAGCAGAGGCAGCAGCAGTAGTGTAGCAGCAGCAACAGCGGTGCGTGGCGGTTGTAGTGAGCGTAGCCGCCATCCACAACCGCATTGGCAGCAGCAGGAGGGGTGGCAGCAGCAGCGTAGCAGCAGCAGCGGCAGTAGCAGTGCAGCAGCAGTAGAGGCAGCAGTAGCGCAACAGCAGTGACGGCAACAGCAGCGCAGCAGTAGCAGCAGCAGCTGCGGCGGTAACAACAGGGTAGCAGTGACAACAGCAGCAATAGCAGCAACACAGTAGTGGCAGCAGCAGCAGCGCGCGGTGGCGGCAACGAGCGGCAGCCGCAGCGCGAAGCAGCAGCAGAAGTAGCAGCAGCGCAGCCGCTGCTGCCACCGCTGCATACGTAGCTACACAGCTACTTCTGTAGCTGAAAGCACAACTGTAGCAGCAGCTGAGCGGAAGCTGCTGTGCAGGTTCCGCGCAGGTTTCGCGTAGCTTCCGCGCAGCCGCTGCGGAGCGGCTGCACGCTCACAAAGAGTTCCAAAAAAGAAAAAGAAAAAAAAACGGAGGGGAGGCGAGCTGACATCAGCAGTTTTGTTTGCTGACGTTATCAGGTTGTGCTGACGTTAGCAACCGCCTGCTGATGTCAGCACCATACTTGGCCAAATTTTTGGCCAGACAGTCAAAAGTTGCCAGCGTCTCAACTCCTCAAGAAACCTTGACGGTTTTGAAATCCGACAAACTTGACCTGTCACCCCATACTGATCGGCGACATGAGCCTGTCCGACAACAAGGAGAAGGGACCAGGCGATCCCTCCTCCTCTTTGTATGGTGTACTGAGTCCATGCTCGTAGGCCATTGAGGACCTGCAAAGCCAACAGGATGAGATGCGTTGCCTCCAAAGAGAGCAGACTCACGCTATCCGCACGTTGACTGAGCTGCTACATGCTCAACCCACGACTCCTGAGCGGGCTTCTGAGGGAGCTACCGGTGTCGCGGTCTCTACCCAGCAGTCGACTCAGGCACCCGTGACAGGCGCTCAACCTGTCCCACCACCTACTGACCTCCTGGATGATGAGCCACTCATGACAGGTATTACGGATGATTCCCTGGCTCAGGAGATTTGAGTTCTTCAGGAGCGCCTCTGTCAGCTGCAGATAGGCACCCGATCTCCTCCGTTTTTCCCGATACGATCGTCACCTGACTACCCCCGTGACCATCCTCTTTGAGGAGTCTTTCCCGTCTCTCATCCTACTCAGCCTGTGGTTGCTCTCCCCACAGAGGGGTAGCCTAAGGATTTTGAGGCACCACCTCCACAGTACATCAGTGAGGATGGCTTCGACTGATAGGAGATCATGTTTCAGGTGTGGGCTACTTCTGAGGGAGTGTGGCCTTACTACCACAGCCCGTACTAGCCTACAGACCCATCACAGGTACTGACAGTAGCCCAGGCCATGCGCGGACTCCTCTACGCCATGCCACGCGAGACCGTCATCGACTTCCGCCCCTTCCTTGACGAGGCCGGCACAGGCACCGTCGCCGATCCCCATGGAGGTTGGGATCTGGCCTTATCCCCGCTGGCCGCAGAGACGCACGCCACTCGTGCATCCTACATTCGTGCTTTCCATTCGCTCCGTCAGGGGCCTGCGGAGCCTGTACCGGATTACTAACGATGCGCCATGCGCATCTACACGTGCTTGGGGACCTCAGGAGGTACACACCTGTGGGCGCTTTGTACAATTATGCTCGGAGTTCGCCTCAAGTACACCGACATCTTCACACGGTACAGCGACGCTGTCCTCGCGCCCTTCTCAGCTAGTGTGCAGCTGCTTCCTTGGGTGCATCAGCTCTTCCTTCAGGTGACCTCAGCCCGCGAGACAGCCGTAGCCCATTAGGAGACTTCCCTCGCTGTAGCAGCCATCGCATCACCACCATCTTCCCTCCTGTAGTCTCCCTCTTCCTCCTCCATCACTTCCTTATCTTCCTCTTCCTCTTCGACCCCGTCTACACCCACGCAGACACAGGGCATTGCAGCAGCCACCCAGGGGAAGAAGAAGAATAGGAAGAGTGGATCAGGTCAGCAGCGGTCGTCATGCAGTGGTAGTAGTGGCCGTTCTGTGCACTACTACAACTGTGGAGGCGCTTATCGCTACACCGAGTGCCAGCAGCCGCTTGACTGGGTACGGATCACTCGTGGGCTCCAGGCTGCTCATGCTCTCCGTTCCACGTCTGGCACGTCACCCACATCCTCCTCCAGACACGCGTCGGCCATGACTGCAGCTGTTCCTGCCTCCTCACCGGCGAGCAGCAGCGATCCGGATTCGCATAACCACACTATCGCCAAGCTTCGCCACCTTCTAGCGCTTTGTTTTCAGGGAGGTGCGAGTGTATAGTCATCCTTGGGTGGTTCACAGACTGCTTATTCGTCCGTTCCGAAGGCTTGTGATGACGCGTGTGGGGGAGCACAGTCTGCATGTGATGATGATGGGCGTGATTGCACCGAGTGGATTCATCAGTCTCATCTTTGGGTTGTGCGTCGTTCCTCCCATCTGACGGCTCAGCATCCCGCTGATGCCGAGTGTTCCATTGCTCATTGTACAGTGACGTCCATCAGCCGTGACTCCGGTGGTACTTCGATCATCAATTCTGGTGCCACGCATCACATGACGTGCCGTCGTAGTGACTTTGTTGTTCTCTCTCCTGACACGTCTGTCCGTTCCGTTCGTACAGGGTCTGGTCAGTCCTTGCCAGTCCATGGTGTTGGGGTTGTATGCTTCGATGGTCCGTCTGGCCCCTTGTACCTTTCCGACGTGTTGTTTGTGCCTGATCTTGAGCTCAGCTTGCTTGCTGTGCGTGCCTGCACCTTGATGGGTCTCTCTATGGAGCATACCGCTGACTCAGCGACTGTGACTACTACTGACACCCGCAGTGTCGTCCTGCGTGCTTCTGTCATAGATGATCTGTATCGCATCGCTCGGCCCTCCTCCCCTCCCTCTACCTCTTCGTCCGGTCATGTCTTTGTCAATGGTGTTCTATCTTTGGAACACCAGAGGTTGCTTCATTGCCGTTTGTGTCACATGGGCTCCGACACTGTGTCGAAGCTCATTCGGACACAGCCCGCTCTCGGTCTTGACGTGGCTTCTTTTGAGAAGCCATTCAAGACTGACTGCCTTTTCTGTGCTCAGGGGAAGATGCACCGGTGCACCTACCCTGACTCTCGTTCCCGAGCGCTTCGGCCTCTTGAGCTGGTTCACTCAGACCTTCTCGGCCCTCTCCCGATCGAGTCCTTGTCCGAGAGGGCCCGGTATGTTCTGAATTTGATTGATGAATTTACCCGGATGCCGTGGGTCTACAGCCTACGTCAAAAGAGCGACGCCGCTCTTGCGGTTTGACTCTGGCTAGTGATGGCTGAGCGTCAGTCCTGCCACACGCTACATAACTTCCGCTCAGATCGCAACGGCGAGTTCCTTGGCGAGATGGACTCCTTCTTTGCTGAGCACGGGAGTTTTCACCAAGCCTCCGCTCCTGCTACCCCCTAGCAGAACGGTGTATCTGAGCGCTGGAACTGCACCATGGAGGATGCGGTTCGCGCCATGCGATCTGAGTGCGGTCTCCCGGAGTCTTTTGTCTTTGAGGGTTTCGCCTACATGACTTGGGTCTGGAACCGCCTCCCGCACGGTCCGCTTTTGGACCATATCACACCGTACGAGCTCTGGTTTGGACACTGTGCTGACCTTCGTCTCTCTCGTGTCTTGGGCTCCCTGGCCTCCGTGTGGTACACCGAGGACCAGCAGGGGTCCAAGGTCTAACCTCAGGGCCGCTTGTGTGTCTTCATAGGCATTTCCCTGCGGTCGAAGGCCTGGTGCTTCTCGGACCCTACTCGTCGTCGCGTCATTGAGTCCCGCGATGCGCTGTTTTTTTAATCTCTCACCTACCGTGACTTGACTTCAATCACAACACTCTCCGCCATCCATGTTCCTTCCTGTGGGGGTTTTCGGCGGATGGGAGACACTTCCACGCCAGCGGGCATCGCTCATCAGGCAGATGTGTCCGTTCGAGTCCCCTCTCAGTCTCCGGCCCTTGATGATCCAGTGATCATTGCCGTTGGTCCAGAGATCTTGCCTCTACAGCCTGTTTCACACCCCACAAGTACCTCTGTTCCGACGTCTCCTTCTACTCCAGCACCTGCGTCTGCTGGCACCCCTATCTCTATATCTGATCCAGCCTCGCCCACTCTCGTCCCTACGTTGGCTGGTACTCCTGCCTCAGTGTCAGGTCCAGTCTTGCCTGAGGTGCGTCCCTCGACCTCGGGTTACTCCCGTGAGCCCTGTGGCCGTCTTCGACCACTGGATTCCGGAGCTCAGCGAGCGTCGGGCCCCGGAACCAGGTGCTCCTCTCGCAGCATCGCGAGTGGTGACCCTGGCACAAAGGCCCTAAGCCTGAGTGTCCGCACTGAGCTCACACAGGTACATCCCGCGTGCCCCGTAGGGCACGACCTCGTCACTCGTGAGTCCCATATAGCATGTGACGCAGTAGCTGATCTCGTGGTCATCAAGCCAAACACTGAGGCATGTGCACTAGCCATGCAGAGTTCTCCCTCTATGGTGCCCGACCCGGGCACACTAAGGGAGGCTCTCTCATCACAGGATGCTGACGCTTGGCGTGCTACCATCAAGAATGAGATTCCCGCTATCCGAGAGCACAGAGTCTACGAGCTTGTCGACCTTCCTCCTGGGAGGAAGGCTATTCTGGTCAAGTGGGTCGTTCGTAAGAAGGTGAAACCGGATGGCTCACAAGAACGCTACATGGCCCGCTTGGTCGTCAAGGGGTACTCTCAGATTGAGGGAGTTGATTACACCGATACGTTTTCCCCTGTCGGCCGCATGACGTGAGCTCGAGCTCTCTTCGGTGTAGTTGCTCAGCATGATTGGAAACTGCACGAGATGGATGTGAAAAATGCGTTCCTCCGTGGCTCTCTGGATGAGGAGATTTACCTGGCTCAGCCACCGGGCTTTGAGGACGGTGACAAGGTCTGGCTCTTGCGCAAGTCCTTGTACGGCCTCAAGCAGTCTTCGCGGTGTTGGAACCGGGAGATCACCGGCACTTTGACCCGTGCAGGATACCTTCAGAGTGAAGCAGACCCCTCTCTGTTCATCCTACCAACACCCGAGCGGTTCACCGCCATCCTGGTCTATGTCGATGACCTTCTGATCGCGTCTCCATCCCTGGAGGCCGTGAAGGAGGCCAAGGCTGTCCTGCAGACTGCCTACAGGATGGAGGACCTTGGTCCTACATCAGTGTTTCTCGGTATGGAGATCGTGCAAGATCGCAGACATCGGACACTGTTATTGCATCAGGCCCGATACACATGAATCGTGGGGGAGCGTTTTAGCAATCTCCTTGGTCCATTTCCCTCTGCTTCCACACCTCTCATACCCAATGGGCAGGATGCCATGAAGGTGGATGATCCTACACAGCTGGGGGAGACAGTGGACGTGACCTTGTACCTCCGTCTCATCCGATCTCTGATGTACCTGGCCACTACCACGCGTCCTGACATCGCGTTCGCCGTCAACTTCCTTGCTCAATTCTCGCAAGCTCCACATGCGAGAGCCCTTCATGCGGTTGTGCGAGTGGTGCGGTATGTGGTCTCCACGCCGTACCTCGGACTCTGTTTTCGTCAACAGTGTTCGGTGGTCCTTGACGACTACACTAACAGTGACTTGGCTTGGAGCCCAGATGGGCGCAGCCGTACTGGCTACGTGTTCCTACTTGGTTGTACCGCTATGTCTTGGCAAAGCGGGAAGTAGGGCTGCATCACACGTAGTTTGTCAGAGGCAGAGTACGTTGCTTTGGACGTAGGGGCTGCTGAGGCAGTATGGCTGCAGCGCTTGTTTCTTGAGCTTGGGCAGTCAGCACCCGCCATTGTGTTACGTTGCGACAACCAGAGTGCTCTCGCCATTGCGGTGAACTCCGGTGTCTTTTGTGCTCGCACAAAGCACATTGCGGTTGAGCATCACTTTGTTCGTGATCTGGTGGAGCGATGCGTGATCTCCGTCATGTGGGTTGGCACTGACATGCAGCGTGCTGATTTCTTGACGAAAGCACTAACTCGCGGAAAGTTCCTGGTGGCCATTCGTTCTGTTGGGCTTCGCCCCATGCCTGAGGGTGGTTGAGTGCGAGATATGCGTCTGTGCCTCATCTGTTTGTGTCACTCACTATTGTGTTTGTACCTGTGCTGCACGTGTATGGACATGCATACCATCGGGTCATGGGGGAGTGTTGTGATTTGTGACGTTCGTGTACAGTTTACCGTGACCACTCGGGCGTGTCCATACTCGTGCAGATCCCTGAGGTGGGCCGTGGTGACATCGCTGCGACGACTGGCGGCAGACTACCGGCTTGGAGCTGGCGGACTACCGTTCCAGAGCCCCAAATGCTACCGGGACTCTCTGCTGTCTTTTCTACAGCTTGCAGGCGTCTTTCGGCGGACTGGCCATGAGTCCTATTTGCATGTTTTTGGATTGTATGTACACCGTCTGATGATGGATGCATGCATGTGACCAGTCGTAGTGTACGTCTTATTGTGCACGTCTAGGTTCAGACGGCGTAGCATTCTGACATGTGTGCGCAGAGTTACGGCCAAAATAGTGGTTTTGGGCCGGTTTTAGGACAGCTCTTGGACTGCCGCGTGCGACACCCGCCGTGCGCCGCGGTAGGTATTTATGCCTTGTACCTGTCATTTGTTATCTCTCTCTGCATATGCTATTGCAGCATTCTGACACTTTGTCTTGTGTCTCCTAGCCAAACCCTTGCCGTTGTGTGCACGACCTGTGACTGTCGTCACCGTCTGACCAGACACTAACGCCTAGTCAGCGGCTCTGTTGTTAGAAAGCTTCCACGCATTTTCTCAGTACCGTTATGTCCTGGCATAAGGAGAAGCAGGATTGCATTGCACGTAACTCATTGCAGGCAGAGTATGTTGCTCTGGGTGCAGGGGCTGCTGAGGCAGTATGGTTGTGCTAGTGCATGTTCCTTGAGCTGGGTCAATCAGTACCTGCCATTGTGCTTCGCTGCGACAACCAGAGCATTCTTGCCATTGCGGAGAGCTCTGGTGTCTTTCATGCTTGCACAAAGCACATTGCGGTTATGCATCACATTGTGTGTGATCTTGTGGAGCGACACGTGATCTCGATCATATGAGTTGGCACAAACATGGAGCGTGCTGACTTCTTGACGAAGGCACTAGCACGGGAGAATTTTCTGATGGCCATTCGTTTTGTTGGGCTTCACCCCTTTCCTCAGTGTGGTTGAGTGAGGGGTGTGTATATGTCTGTGTCACGACTGTTTTTGACTCGTTGTACTTTTTTTAGTGCTACACGTGTATGGAAATGCGTACCATCGGGTTACGAGGGAGTGTTGTGATTTGTGACGTTCCTGTCGACCTGTACAGTTTATCGTGACCACTCGGCCGTGTCCATACCCGTCCAGATCCCTGATGCGGATCCAAGTAGTACCGGGGCGTCATTTGGTGGTGGACTACCAGCTTGGAGCTGACTAACGACCGTCCCAGATCTCTTGCAGTTTTTCTCCGGCACGTACGAGTTTATCGGTGGACTGGTCGTGGGCCCGTTTTGCATCTTTTTGCATTGTGTCTCCACCGTTTGATGCTGGATGCAAGTATGTGACCAGTCGTAGCGTCCATCTCGTAATGTTGCACGTCCAGGTTTTGACGGCATAGCGTTCTGACATGTCTATGCTGAGTTACGGCCAAAACAAGTGGTTTTGGGCCGGTTTTAGGATAGATCTTCTGCTACCGCGTGCGACACCCGCCGTGCGCCGCGACAGGTACTTATGCCATGGATCAGTTATTTGTCATTTCTCTAAAAATGCTATCAAAGCATTCTGACACATTGCCTTGTATCCCCTAGCCAGGCTCTTGCCGTTGTGCGTACGACTGGTGACTGTCGTCATTGTCTGACCAGGCACTGACGCCTAGTCAGCGGTTGTGTCGCTAGGAAGCTTCCACACATCTATTCAGGTCTCGCGTCTCATCTTCCATGCTCTTTCCTCATCATTTGAATTGGAGACTGGAAGTGCAGGAACTCATACGTGAGAAAATGCGTGGAAGATTCCTAGCAACACAGCCGCTAACTAGGCGTCAGTGCCTGGTCAAACGGTGACGACAGTCACAGGTCGTGCACACAACAGCAAGTGTTTGGCTAGGAGACACAAGACAAAGTGTCAGAATGCTTCAATAGCATATGCAGAGAGAGATAACAAATGACAGGTCCAAGGCATAAATACCTGCCGCGGCACACGGCGGGTGTCGCACGCGGCAGTCCAAGAGCTGTCCTAAAACCGGCCCAAAACCATTGTTTTGGCCGTAACTCTGCGCACACATGTCAGAATACTACGCCGTCTGAACCTAGACGTGAAAAATCAAAAGACAGACACTAGGACTGGTCACATGCATGCATCCATCATCAGACGTTGGACATACAATCCAAAAACATGCAAATAGGGCTCATGGCCAGTCCGCCGAAAGACGCCTGCAAGCTGTAGAAAAGACAACAGAGAGTCCCGGTAGCATCTGGGGCTCTGGAATGGTAGTCCGCCAGCTCCAAGCCGGTAGTCCGCCGCCAGTCATCGCACCGGTGTCACCAGGGCCTGCCTCAGGGATGTGCACGAGTATGGACACGGCCGAGTGGTCACAATAAACTATACACGAACGTCACAAATCAAAACACTCCCCCATGATCTGATGGTATGCATGTCCATACACGTGCAGCACAGGTACAAACACAATAGTGAGTGACACAAACAAATGAGGCACAGACGCATATCTCGCACTCAACCACCCTCAGGCATGGGGCGAAGCCCAACAGAACGAATGGCCACCAGGAACTTTCCGCGAGTTAGTGCTTTCGTCAAGAAATCAGCACGCTGCATGTCAGTGCCGACCCACATGACGGAGATCACACATCGTTCCACCAGATCACGAATGAAGTGATGCTCAACCGCAATGTGCTTTGTGCGAGCACGAAAGACACCGGAGTTCTCCGCAATGGCGAGAGCACTCTGGTTGTCGCAACGCAGCACAATGGCGGGTGCTGACTGCCCACGCTCAAGAAACAAGCGCTGGAACCATACTGCCTCAGTAGTCTCTGTGCCCAAAGCAACGTACTCTGCCTCCGATGAACTGCATGCGATGCAGCCCTACTTCCCGCTTCGCCAAGACATAGCGGTACCACCGAGTAGAAACACGTAGCCAGTACGGCTGTGCCCATCTCGGCTCCGAGCCCAGTCATTGTCATTGTAGTCGTCAAGGACCACCGAACACAATCGACGAAAATAGAGTCCGAGGTACGGCGTGGAGACCACGTACCGCACCACTCGTGCAACCGCATGAAGGGCTCTCGCACGTGGAGCTTGCGAGAACTGCGCGAGGAGGTTGACGGCGAACGCAATGTCAGGACTCGTGGTAGTGGCCAGGTACATCAGAGATCGGATTAAACGGAGGTACAAGGTCACGTCCACTGTCTCCCCCAGCTGTGTAGGATCATCCACCTTCATGGCATCCTGCCCATCGGGTGTGAGAGGTGTGGAAGCAGAGGGTACTACATCGAGGAGATCGCTAACGCGCATCCCCACGACGCGTGCGTATCGGGCCTGATGCAACAAGAGTATCCGATGTCTGCGATCTTGCACGATCTCCATACCGAGAAACACCGATGCAAGACCGAGGTCCTTCATTCTGTAAGCAGTCTGCAGGACAGCCTTGGCCTCCTTCACGGCCTCCAGGGACGGAGACGAGATCAGAAGGTCATCCACATAGACCAGGATGGCGGTGAACTGCTCGGGTGTCGGTAGGATGAACAGAGAGGGGTCTACCTCACTCTGTACAAAGCCTGCACGAGTCAAAATGCCAGTGATCTCCCGGTTCCAATATTGCGGAGACTGCTTGAGGCCGTAAAAGGACTTACGCAAGCGCCAGACCTTGTCACCGTCCTCAAAGCGTGGTGGCTGAGCCACATAAATCTCCTCATCCAGAGAGCCATGGAGGAACGCATTGTTCACATCCATCTCGTGCAGTTCCCAATCATGCTGAGCCACTACACCGGACAGAGTTGGAGCTGAGGTCATGCGGCCGACAGGGGCAAAAGTATTGGTGTAATCAACTCCCTCAATCTGAGAGTACCCCTTGACGACCAAGCGGGCCTTGCAACGTTCCAATGAGCCATCCGGTTTCACCTTCTTACGAAAGACGCACTTGACCTGAATAACCTTCCTCCCTGGAGGAAGGTCGACAAGCTCGTAGACTTTGTGCTCTTGGATACCGCGAAGCTCATCCTTGCATGCAGCACGCCAAGCGTGAGCATCTTGTGATAAAAGAGCCTCCCTCAGTGTGCCCGGGTCGGGCGTCATAGAGGGAGAACTCTGCGTGGCAAGTGCACATGCCTCAGTGCTAAGCCTGATGACCAGGAGAACAGCTGCTGCGTCACATGGGATATGGAACTCGCGAGGGACGAGGTCGTGCCCCATGGGGCACGTTGGATGTACCTCTGTGAGCTCAGTGAGGACACTCAGGCCTAGGGCCTTTGTGCCGTGGTCACCACTCGCGATGCTGCGAGAGGAGCGCCTGGGTCCGGGGCCCGACGCTCGCTAACTCCATAATCCAGTGGTCAAAGACGGCCACCGGGCTCACGGGAATAACGTGAGGTCGAGGGACACACCTCAGGCTCAGGGAAAGATGCGACCAGAGCTGGTGAGGACTGAGACAAGGCACCTGGAGACGTTGTGCTAGGAGATGCATGTGTGGGGAACACGGGGCTGGGTGTGACAGCTTGAGCAGGCAAGATTGGACATGACACTGAGGCAGGAGTACCTGCCGACATAGGGACGGGAGTGGGCGAGGCTGGATCAGATACAAAGATAGGGGTGCCAGCAGACGTAGGTGCTGGAGCAGAAGGAGACGTCGGAACAGAGGTACCTGTGGGGTGTGAAACCGGCTGTAGAGGCGAGATCTCTGGACCAACGGCAATGATCGCCGGATTATCAAGGGCCATAGACCAAGAGGGGACTCGAGCGGACACATCCGCCTGATGAGAGATGCTCGCTGGCGTGGAAGTCTCCCCCATCCACCGAGAACCCTCACAGGAAGGAACATGGGTGGCGGAGAGAGCTGTGATCGAAGTCAAGTCATGGTAGGTGAGAGACTCGAGAAACAGCGCGTCGCAGGACTCAATGACGCGACGATGAGTAGGGTCCCAGAAGCGCCAGGCCTTCGACCGCAGGGAAATTCCTATGAAGACACACAAGCGGCCCTGAGGTTAGACCTTGGACCCCTGCTGGTCCTCGGTGTACCACACGGAGGCCAGGGAGCCCCAGACGAGAGAGAGAGATGAAGGTCAGCACGGTGTCCAAACCAGAGCTCGTACGGTGTGATATGGTCCGGAAGCGGACCGTGCGGGAGGCGATTCCAGACCCAAGTCATGTAGGCGAAAGCCTCAAAGACAAAAGACTTCAGGAGACCGCACTCAGACCGCATGGTGCGAACCGCATCCTCCATGGTGCGGTTCCAGCGCTCAGATACACCGTTCTGCTGGGGGGTAGCAAGAGCGGAGACCTGGTGAAAAATCCCGTGCTCAATAAAGAAGGATTCTATCTCGCCAAGGAACTCGCCGCCGCGATCCGAGCGGAAGGTATATAGCGTGTGGCGGGACTGGCACTCAGCCATCACTAGCCATAGTAGAATCGCAAGGGCATCGTCGCTCTTCTGACGCAGGGTGTAGACCCACCGCATCCGGGTAAAGTCATCAGTCAGAGTCACAACATATCGGCCCCTCTCAGACAGGGACTCGATCGGGAGAGGGCCGAGAAGGTCTGAGTGAACCAGCTCAAGAGGCCGAAGTGCTCGGGAACGAGAGTCAGGGTAGGTGCACCGGTGCATCTTCCCCTGAGCGCAAAACAGGTAGTCAATCTTGGGTGGCTTCTCGAAAGAAGCCACATCAAGACCGAGAGCAGGCTCTGTCTGAATGAGCTTCGACACAGTGTCGGAGCCCACGTGACACAGACGGCGATGAAGCAACCTCGGGTGTTCCAAAGATAGAACACTAGTGACAAAGACACGACCGGAGGAAAACGTAGAGCAAGGGGAGGGGGGCCGAGCGATGCGATACAGATCATCTATGACTGAAGCACGCAGGATGACACTGCGGGTGTCAGTAGCAGTCACAAGCACTGAGTCAGTGGTATGCTCCACAGAGAAACCCATCAAGGTGCAGGCACGCACAGAAAGCAAGCTGAGCTCAAGATCAGGCACAAACAACACATCGGAAAGGTACAAGGGACCAGACGGACCATCGAGGCATACAACCCCAACACCATGGACTGGCAAGGACTGACCAGACCCTATACGAACGGAACGGACAAACGTGAAAGGATCAAGAACAACAAAGTCACTACGACGGCACGTCATGTGATGGGTGGCAACAGAATCGATGATCCAAGTGCCACCAGAGTCACGGCTGATGGACGTCACTGTACAACGAGCAATGGAACACTCGGCATCAGAGGGATGCTGAGCCGTCAATGTGGAGGAACGATGCACAACACAAAGATGAGACTCATAAATCTACTCGGTGCAGTCAGGCCCATCGTCATCACATGCAGACTATGCTCCTTCACACGCGTCATCACAAGCCAGAGGAACGGACAAACAAGCAGTCTGTGAACCACCCGACGATGACAGCACACTCGCACCTCCCTGAAAGCAAAGCGCTAGAAGCTGGCGAAGCTTGGCGATGGTGCGGTCGTGCGAATCCGGATTGCTGCTGCTCCCCGGTGAGGAGGCAGGAACAGCTACAGTCATGGCCGCCACGTGTCTGGAGGAGGATGCGGGTGACGTGCCAGACGTGGAACGGGGAGCATGAGCAGCCTGGAGCCCACGAGTGATCCGCGCCCAGTCAAGCGGCTGCTGGCACTCAGTGTAGCGATAAGCGCCTCCACAGTTGTAGTAGTGCACAGAACGGCCACTGCTACCACTGCATGACGACTGCTGCTGACCTGATCCACTCTTCCTATTCTTCTTCTTCCCCTGGATGGCTGCTGCAACGCCCTGTGTCTGCGTGGGTGTAGACGGGGTCGAAGAGGAAGAGGAAGATAAGGAAGTGATGGAGGAGGAAGAGGGAGACTGCAGGAGGGAAGATGGTGGTAATGCGATGGTTGCTACAGCGAGGGAAGTCTCCTAATGGACTACGGCTGCCTCGCAGGCTGAGGTCACCTGAAGGAAGAGTTGATGCACCCAAGGAAGCAGTTGCAGAGTGGCTAAGAAGGGCTCGAGGACAGCGTCGCTGTACCGTGTGAAGATGTCGGTGTACTTGAGGTAAACTCCGAGCATAATCGTACAAAGCGCCCACAGGTGTGTGCCTCCTGAGGTCCCCAAGCGCATGTAGATGCGCATGGCACGTCGTTAGTAATCCGCTACAAGCTCCGCAGGCCCCTGACGGAGCGAATGGAAACCACAAATGTAGGATGCACGAGTGGCGAGCGTCTTTGCGACCAGCGGGGATAAGGCCAGATCCCAACCTCCACATGGATCGGCGCCGGTGCCTGTGCTGGCCTCCCCAAGGAAGGGGCGGAAGTCGACGACGGTCTCGCGTGGCAAAGCGTAGAGGAGTCCACGCATGGCCCGGGCTGCTGTCAGTACCTGTGCTGGGTCTGTAGGCTAGTACGAGCTGTGGTAGTAAGGCCACACTCCCTCAGAAGTAGCCCACACCTGAAACACGATCTCCCACCAGTCGAAGCCATCCTCACTGATGTACCGTGGAGGTGGTGCCTCAAAATCCTTGGGTTGTCGCTCCGTGGGGAGAGCAAACACACGCTGAGGAGGACGAGAGACGGGAAGGACTCCAAGAAGATGATGGTCACTTGGGTAGTCAGGTGACAATCGTATCGGGGAAAACGGAGGAGATCGGGTGCCCGTCTGCAGCTGACGGAAGGCGCTCCTGAAGAACTAGAATCTCGTGAGTTGGGGAATCATCCGTAATGCCTTGCATGAGTGGCTCATCATCCAGGAGGTCAGCAGGTGGTGGGACAGGTCGAGCGCCTGTCACGAGTGCCTGAGCTGACTGCTGGGTAGAGACCGCGACGCCGGCAGCTCCCTCAGAAGCCCGCTGAGGAGTCGTGGACTGAGCGCGCAGTAGCTCAGTCAGCGTGTGGATAGCGTCAGTCTGCTCTCTCTAGAAGTGACGCATCTCATCCTATTAGCTTCACACGTCCTCAATGGCCTGCGAGCGTGGACTCAGTACACCAGACGAAGAGGAGGAGGGGTCGCCTAGTCCCTTCTCCTTATTGTCGGACAGGCTCATGTCGCCGATCAGTATGGGACGACAGGTCAAGTTTGTCTAATTTCAAAACGGTCAGCGTTTCTCGAGAAGTTGAGACGCTGGAAATGTTTGACTGTCCGGCCAAAAATTTGGCTATGGTGCTGACGTCAGCACGACCTGATGACGAGAGCAAACAAAATTGCTAACGGCAGCTCACCTCCCCTTCGTTTTTTCTTCTTTTTTCTTCTCTTTTTTGCGACTCTTTGTGAGCGTGCAGCCGCTCCGCGGCGGCTGCGCGGAAGCTGTGCAGTAGCTTCCCCTCAACTGGTGCTACAGCTGTGTTGTCAACTGTAGCAGCAGCAATATAGCTGCGTATGTAGCGGTGGCAGCAGCGGCTGCGCTGCTGCTGCTGCTGCTGCTGCTGCTTTGTACTGCGGCTGCTGCTCGCTGCCGCCGCCGCGCGCTGCTCCTGCTCCCGATGCTGCGCTGCTGCTACTGCTGCCACTACTGCGCTACTGTTGCTGCTGCTGTCGCTGCTACCCTGCTGTTGCCGTTGTGACTGCCGCTGCTATTGTTGCGCTGCTGCTGCCGTCCCTACTGCTGTGCTGCTATTGCCGCTGCTGCTGCCGCCGCTGCTGTTGCGCTGCTGCTACCGCCGCTGCTGCAACTGCCAATGCAGCTGTGGATGGCGGCTGCGCTCACTGCAGCCGCCAAGCACCGCTGTTGCTGGTACTACACTGCTGCTGCTGCCTGTGCTGCTGCTGCTTACACGGTGGCAACAGCGCTGCTGCGATCTCACGTGGTGGGTGAGGGCTGCGCCGACGACAACCGGTTGTCTCCGAAAGGCCCCAAGGAATCTGCTACAGCAGTGACTCTCACTGCTACTCCTCTCCTGCGTCTCTGCTGCGCAGCTCTGTGAGAACCATCTCAGTGCTCTGATACCATGAGAAAATGCGTGGAAAGCTACCTAGCAACACATCCGCTGACTAGGCGTCAGTGCTTGGTCAGACGGTGATGACAGTCACAGGTTGTGCACACAACGGCAAGGGTTTGGCTAGGAGACACAAGACAAAGTGTCAGAATGCTTCAATAGCATATGCAGAGAGAGATAACAAATGACAGGTCCAAGACATAAATACCTGCCGCGGCGCACGGCGGGTGTCGCATGCGGCAGTCCAAGAGCTGTCTTAAAACCGGCCCAAAACCACTATTTTGGCCGTAACTCTGCGCACACATGTCAGAATGCTACGCCGTCTGAACCTAGATGTACAAAATCGAAAGACGGACACTACAACTGGTCACATGCATGCATCCATCATCAACGGTGGACATACAATGCAAAATCATGCAAATAGGGCTCATGGTCAGTCCACCGAAAGATGCCTACAAGCTGTAGAAAAGACAGCAGAGTGTCTCGGTAGCATCTGGGGCTCTAGAAAGGTAGTCGGCCAGCTCCAAGCCGGTAGTCCGCCGCCAGTCGTTGCACCGGTATCACCAGGGCCCACTTCAGGGATCTGCACGAGTATGGACACGACCGAGTGGTCACAATAAACTGTACACGAACGTCACAAACCACAACAATACGGTCGTAGCCAGCTAACTCACTAGCACACACAGGTGGAGGTGAGAACAACAAGAGGTGGGCTAGGGACACAAACACAAGTGTCAGACGCTGCAAATGTTGAAATGTGCAGAGAGAGATGACAACTGAGGTCTGGGCAACCTAAATAGCGCAAGGGACCTTCTGCACACACACATGGCGCACAAGGGCGCTGTTTTCTAGCAGGACGAAACAGTGGCAAGAACACAGTTTTGGCCATAATTCCCTGCGGACACGCCAGAACGACGAGCCGTTTGAACCAGAACGGCCGCACAGACGAGATGTACGTCCTGATAAGCTGCACGCCTACGTGCAGTGACACATCACGAATCTAGAGAATACGGAAGTCTTCTGGGCGCCCGCCGCCGGCCGCTAGCCTTCTGCCACCGTCGCCAGTCTCAGGGATGTGCACGTGAATGGACATGAGCCGAGGGGTCACCGTAAGCTGTGTACGACACACACAACAACACTCCCCCATGTCCGGAGGGCGAAACACGTCCATGCACATACAGACACTGACGTTGTACAGAGCAAGACATGCACAGTCGCTGTAGGCAGCAGGCATAGCACATGCAAGGTGGCACATGAGGAATGAACCTTCAACAGGGATGGGGCAGAGTCCAACGAAATGAGTGGCCGCATGAAACTTCAAACGACCCAGAGCCTTGGTCAGGAAATCCCCGCACTGCCTGTCAGTGCTCACGTGGATGACTCGGATCTCACCACGATCAACCAGATCACGCACAAAGCGGTGCTCGACATTGATGTGCTTTGTGCGTGCATGGAACACACCTGAGTTCTTGGCGATGGCCTCCGCGCTCATGTTGTCACACTGGAGGACCACGGGGGGAATGGACTGACGCAGTTCACGCAACGGACAGACGAGCCAGACACATTCTGCTGCACAGGTGCCTAGGGCAACATACTCTGCCTCAGCAGTGTTGTGTGCGATGCAGCCCTGCTTCCCACTTCGCCATGACACTGAATTGCCTCCAATGTGAAAGATGTAGCCGGTGCGGCTCTTGCCGTCTGGACTCCACGCCCAGTCACTGTCTGTTTACCCATCGAGCACAACTGACACCTGCTCGCGAAAGCACAGACCGAAGCGTGCGGTGGACAGGATGTAGCGCACACACTGGACTGTGGCCTCTAGTGTTCGCTAGTGTGGAACCTGCAAGAACTGGGCGAGCAGGTTGATAGTGAAGGAAATGTTGGGCCGCGTCATGGTGCCCAAGAACATGAGTGAGCCGATGACTCGCAGGTACAGGGTCACATCGACTGGCTCCCCCAGGTCAGCTGGGTCATCCACCTTCAGGGCGGTCTGCCCCTCAGGGGTCATGGGCGTGGAGGCCGTGCGAACGGCTGCAAGAAGGTCGGCAAAGCGCTCCCCCACAGTCTNGTCTGTGTACCCATCGAGCACAACTGACACCTGCTCGCGAAAGCACAGACCGAAGCGTGCGGTGGACAGGATGTAGCGCACACACCGGACTGCGGCCTCCAGTGTTCGCTGGCGTGGAGCCTGCGAGAACTGGGCGAGCAGGTTGACAGTGAAGGCAATGTCGGGCCGCGTCGTGGTGGCCAAGTACATGAGTGAGCCGATGACTCGCAGGTACAGGGTCACATCGACTGGCTCCCCCAGGTCAGCTGGGTCATCCACCTTCAGGGCGGTCTGCCCCTCAGGGGTCATGGGCGTGGAGGCCGTGCGAACGGCTGCAAGAAGGTCGGCAAAGCGCTCCCCCACAGTCTCCGCGTAGCGTCCCTGATGGACACAGAGCGTGCGGCCGACACGGTCACGCACGATCTCCATCCCCAAAAAAATAGAGGCCTCACCAAGGTCTTTCATCTTATAGGCTGAGATGAGAACGGCCTTGGCAGCATTAACTGCTCCCAAGACGGGCGAGGCGATCAGAAGATCGTCCACGTAGACGAGGATGGCAGCCAGCGGTGCTGGGGACTGTCAGAGAAACAAAGATGGGTCAGTATCGCTCTGAACGTAACCAGCTCGTCTTAGCGTGCTGGTGATCTCCTGATTCCAGTAGCAAGGTGACTGTTTCAGGCCGTACAAGGCCTTCCGCAGCCGGTACTCACGATCGGTACCATCCTCGAAGCCGTCACGCTAGACCATGTAGATTTCCTCCTCAAGGTCCCCGTTCAGGAACGCGTTGTTGACATCCATCTGGTGGAGTTCCCAGTCGTGCTGTGCCACCTGGCTCAGCAGAGTGAGCTTGGTCGTCATTCGACTAACAGGAGCAAAGGTCTCAGTGTAGTCCACGCCTGGGACCCGAGAGAAGCCTTTTGCTGTCAGGCGCGCTTTGTAACGTTCCACAGTGCTGTCTGGTTTTAGCTTCTTGCGGAGAACCCACTTGGCCTTGATAGCCTTGCGGTTCTTCGGCAAGTCCACCAGCTCAAAGACGCCATGCTCTTGGATGGCATCAAGCTCAGCCTGGCAGGCAGCGCGCCACTGCTCAGCGTCTGGGGCTGACAAGGCCTCTGGTAGGCTGGTGGCATCGAGAGACAGTACTAGGACACTGCATGTAGCCAGGGCATACGCCGC
Organism: Penium margaritaceum; assembly: GCA_023375785.1. NCBI lineage: Eukaryota > Viridiplantae > Streptophyta > Zygnematophyceae > Desmidiales > Peniaceae > Penium > Penium margaritaceum. The sequence continues at coordinate 38,368 of SZWC01004479.1, read as the reverse complement.
AGAGGGAGGGTCGACCGTCACCATGGACTCAGCAACATCACGAGCAAGACCGCGGTCATGAGCAAGTAGTGCCATACCAGTGACACAGCCAGAGTGAACTTCAGTAAGACAGTGAGCACTCAGGCCGAGGGCCTTCGTGCCCGGGTCACCGCTAACGACGCTGTGCGTGGGACGAGGGCGGAGACGTCCGCTGGGTGCCCCTGTGTAGGGGTCCGACGAGGCAGGAGCAGTGGGCGCCGCTGACTCACACACCGGTGTGGATTGCACGGCAGGTGCGCCGCCCGAGGCTGGCGTGGCCTCAACAGCTAGGGGCGGGGCCACGGCAGACGCAGGCGCACCCGCGGCCGGAGGCAAGGACGGCTCGGAGCCAGGCACGGATGCGGACGCAGGGTCAGTCTGAGCCTTAGACACAGCAGCAGGCGCAGGTTCAAACAAAGCCTCAGACACGGAGGCAGACTGGGACGCAGACTCAGACACGGGCGAGAGCGGAGAGTTGAGGGCAGAGGAGCGAGCCACAGACGAGGCGGGGCTGGGGGTGCCGGCGACGGAGTGATTGCACTGGACGGGGGCACTGGGCCAATCGTGCCAGGAGCCTCCCCCACACTACGGGGTCCGAAACACCCAGGGGCATGAGCAGCATGCAGAGCGTGGATGCGAGCAAGGTCGCGGAAGGTGAGATGCTCGAAGAAGAGAGCGTCACAGGACTCCACGATGCGGCGGCGCTCAGGGTTCCCGGATCGCCAGGCCTTCGACCGCGGGGCGACACCAACGAAGGCGCAGATGCGGACATGTGGGGAGAGCTTGCTCCCCTGCTGCTCCAGTGTGAACCACACGCACGCAAGGGCGCCCAAGACGTGGGCCAGGCGCAGGTCCGCGCGACGCCCGTACCACATCTCGTAGGGCTTGCGGTGACCTGGGAGGGGGCCGTGGGGAATGCGGTTCCAGACCCAGGTCATGTATGCCATGCCCTCAAAGGCAAAGGCCTCAGGCATGGCGCTGTCCGCGCGCATGGCACGAACTGCATTCTCCATGGTGCTGTTCCAGTGCTCGGAGACTCCGTTCTGCTAGGGGATGGCGGGGGCTGAGAGGTCGTGGAAGATGCCAAGCTCGGTGAAGGAGCGGGCCATGTCACCGAGGTACTCGCCACCGCGGTCAGAGCAAAAGGTCTGAAGGCGGTGGGGAGACTTGCGCTCCGCCATGACCAGCCAAATGCGGGAGGCAACAGCGGCATCGCTCTTCTGTCGCAGACTGTAGACCCAGCGCATGCGCATGAAGTCATCAGTCAACGTTAGGACGTAGCGACCGCGGTCCTCCTGAAACTCGACAGGGAGCGGACCCATGAGGTCGGAGCGGACAAGCTCCAAGGGCCGATGGGCCCTTGAGACAGACGGAGGATAGGTGGACCGGTGCATTTTGCCTTCAGCACAGGCCAGGCAGTCGGTCGTGGGCGGTGCCTCCAAGGACGCCGCATCGAGACCGAGAGCGGGCTGAGTGCGGACTAGTCTGTCGACTGCCCCCAGGTGCACATGACAGAGGCGTCTATGCAAGAGAAGGTGATGCTCGGGGGACAGAGCACCAGCGACGAAAACACGGGCAGTGGGAGATGGAGGCAAAGGGGGTGCACTCGCACAGGACCCAGAGATGTGATACAGATCATCGACGACCGTCCCACTAAGGACGGTCTCCTCGGTGTCGCGCACAAAGATGCAAGTATCGGCAGCAGTGTGCGTGACACCTGGGCCCATGTTGGTGCAAGCACGGACAGACAACAGACTGGGTTCCAGATCCGGGACAAAGACGACGTCGGAGATGTATACGGGACCAGCGGGCCCGGTGAACTGCACAACCCCAACACCCTGGACAGGGACCTCATGGCCAGCTGTAGTGCGAACAGAGCGAACAATGCCAACAGGGTGCAAGACGACGAAGGCGTCACGGCGACACGTCATGTGGTGGGTGGCACCAGAGTCAAAGACCCAGGTGGCGTCGGTGACACGCGTACAAGGGGCAACGTGACACTCGGCGACGGAACAAGGCGCGGCGGCAGGACGCTCAGCGACGGACACGACAAGGTGACCAGTGGAGCGCACATGAGAATTGTACAGCCAAGACACATCATCGGGTCTGTCACGCACACACGGCTGGGCGTGGGGACCACCACACACATCATCAAGCAACGACATAGACAGTGCACAGGCAGTAGGACCCTTTGACTCAGTCAACTCACTCGCACCTCCCTGAGATGAGCGCAAGGCGAGAAGCTGGTGCAGCTCGGCGATCGTCCTATCGCGTTCTGCGAGCCCTTGGTCGCGGGGATCCGCAGGGGAGCCTGTTGTGGCGGCGGACTCCTCTGGGATGGCTGCCGTAGTGGCGGCCGAGCGGGCGGTCGCACCGGACGTCTGGCGCATGCGCGCCTCGTGCGCCTAGTGCGGTCCACGGGTGACCTTGGTCCAGTCCAACGGGCGGCCTGTCAGACGAGTGCAGTCGGGATAGCGGTGGTCACCTCCGTAGTTGAAGCACACGAGCCATCGGCAAGTCGTGCTACCGGAACCGCTGCTGCCACTGCTGCTGCCGCGATCGCCGCCGGTGCTGCTGCTCCCGCCGCTGCTGCTGCGACTGACACTACTGGTGCTGGTGCCGTTGCTGGTCCTGCCGCTGGAACCACCACCTGACGCTTTGCGGCCCTTCTTCCCTTGTGCTGGAGCCGCTATAGCTGTAGACGGTGGGGAGGGAGATGCGGTGGCAATTGCAGCTAAAGCTGTGCTGCGGCGAGCGCGGTTCGCGGCATCCATACCGGCGACCTCCAGGAAGTGGAGGGTGGCCCAGCGCAGCAGGGTCCCGTCGCTTGCCAGGTCACGAAGCAGAGTCTGGTCGAAGTTGCTGAAGACGCGCGCGTAGTCGGGATGGATGCCGTAGAGGATGATTTGGAGGGCGGGGTACTGCGCAGGGGCGTCGTCCCCCAGCTCCTCGTACAACTGCATCGCCCGATGCCAGTAGTCGGCTGCGGACTCCTGAGTAGTCTGAGAGAGGGAGTTGAAGTCGGCAAGGCGCACGGACATCAGGTCCAAGGTAGCGCCCTCAAAAAGAGTGACAGCCAGCGCCCACGCCTCGCGAGGATCTGCCCCCGAGCCGGTCAGCGGATCGCCAAGGAACCGACTGAAGTCTTTGGTGAAGTCCGGGGCGGCTTTCATCAGACCGGAGGCGGCACGGACTGCCACCTGCGTCCGGGTGGGGTCAGATGCCTGGTATGGGGTGAGATAGTAGGCGAGGACTCCCTCGCTCATGGCCCACATGCAAAAGCGTGGCTCCCAGGACTTGAAGTCGTTACCAGGCCGGAAGACGGGCGGGTCCAACTCAAACCGCTTGGGTGGCTTGACTGTCGGCAGAGCGACAGGTGAAGTCACTACGGGACCGGGCATGGACGAGGCTACCCCCTTGCCAAGGCGGGCCCTCAGAGCCAGTTCCTCAAAGCTCAGAGGGCGGCGAGATGAGCTCAGGCCGGCGTCGGCAATAGAGCCCGTGCCTTGGAGGGCGGCATTGGCCTCACGCGCTCCGCCGCGTGCCTCCAGGTGGATGAGGCGTGCTTGCAGCATCTCCTCCTCACCCTCCTCGCCAGAGTCGAAGAGGGACTCCGCAACCTCGTCTGTATTGTCGCCGTGAGCGAGATGATCTTCGCTTGGGTCTGCGGACGGGTGCCGCTGCTATTGCTAGATCCGCTGCTTCTGGGGCAATAAACCCCTAATCAGAACCTGCAGCTCGGCGACCTGCTTCGTCAAAGTGTTGCGGCTCTCCGCTTGTAAATCAGCCAGTGCGCGTACTTGGCGCGCCAATGTTGTTGGGCTTGGCGGCCGCTGCTGCTGTTGCGGCGGCTGCTGCTGATGCTGCTGCTGCTGCTGCAGTGGCTGCTGCTGCTGCTGCTCCTGCTGTTGCTGCTGCTGCTGCTGCTACTCCAGTGGCTGCTGCTGCTGCTGCTCCTGCTGTTGCTGCTGCTGCTGCTGTTGCTGCTGCTGCTGCTGCTGCCGCTGTGGCGATGGTGGCGGCGGCCGACGTTGGCCGCTGACGGTGCTGTTCTCGGTAGCTGCGTCGGTAGCGACGCTGGAGGGGGTAAGCTTCGGCATGGCGGCCTGTCCCCACCCCCTCTTTTCCCCTCTCTTTTCTTTTTTGTGTTGTGGGTAGTGTGCAACACCGCCGCGGAGTGCTCTCGCGGAACACCGCCGCGGAACGCTGCCGCGGAGCACTGCCGCGGAACACCACCGCGGAGTGGTGTCGTGGAACACTGCCGCGGAACAAATCCGCCGCGGAACTTCTTCCGCTAAGCACCACCGCGGAAAAACCGCCGCAGACCGGCTACCACGGCCGCTCTGCCATGGGTGCGGAACGCAGTGACCGCGGATCACTCGTGGAACACCGCCGCGGAACCCGTCGATCACCGCCGGCGTGTTCCGGAACGGCCGCGGAGCTGCCGCGGTAGGATGTCACGGATCAGCGGAGAGACGTGGATCTGCCGCGGAACTGCTCCGGTCGTGCGAAAAAAGGTGGAACTCCGTGGATCAACGCTGGACTGTTCCGGAACGGCCGCGGAGCTACCGCGGTGGAGTGTCGCGGATCCGCGGAGCACCGCGGAACTGCCGCGGCACTGTCGTCGCGAGGAGGTGCACTCGGAACGCCGTGTGAGACCGCGGCACCCTTCGGCGTGCTCCGTTGCGGCCGCGCAGTTGACGCGGCTGCTGCGGAGACTTCGCCGCCGCGAAACACCGCGGATTTACGCGGAGCGACCTCCGCTGCCGCGGAACTGCCGCGGAACTGTCGCGGAACTGCTGCACACCTCTTAAGAAAACGGTGGAAACGGTAGTGGGTCCTCCCAGGACCTCCCGCCGAGGTAGTGGATACTGCTGCTGCTGCGACTCCAGGCAACGGCTGCGGTTGCTCACTGCTATTGCGGTTGCTACGCCTCTGCTACGCAGCTGTGCGAGCACTGGCTCACTGCTCTAATACCATGAGAAATAGCTTCCTAGCACTGCTGTCGCTGTGTGGCAGTACAAGCCTGCCAGCTAACTCACTAGCACACACAGGTGGAGGTGAGAACAACAAGAGGTGGGCTAGGGACACAAACACAAGTGTCAGAAGCTGCAAATGTTGAAATGTGCAGAGAGAGATGACAACTGAGGTCTGGGCAACCTAAATAGCGTCAGGGACCTAGTGCACACACACACGGCACATAAGGGCGCTATTTTCTTGCAGGACGAAACGGTGGCAAGAACACAGTTTTGGTCATAATTCCCTGCAGACACATCAGAACGACAAGCCGCTTGAACCAGAACGGCCGCACCGACGAGATCTATGTCCTGATAGGCTGCACGCCTACGTGCTGTGACACAGCACGAATCTAGAAAACACGGAAGTCTTCTATGCGACTGTCGCCGCCGGCCGCTAGCCTTCTGCCACCGTCGCCAGTCTCAGGGATGTGCACGTGAATGGACATGAGCCAAGGGGTCACCGTAAGCTATGTACGATACACACAACAACCAGGATCCGCCTCAGGGGTCTGCACGAGTATGGACACGGCCGAGTGGTCACAGTAAACTGTACACGAACGTCACAAATCACAACAATACGGTCGTTTCGCAAGTCGCAGCCCCCATCCTGACGGCTAAGCACGTCGTCAAGAAGTGAGTGTGAGCATCGAACAATGATCCGATGCACACAGTCTGTCGCGATCTGCGCGGAGACTGCGCGTGGAAAATGTGGAGATTCCCAATGACTGGGAATCTCCATGTTGGGTTGTGGATGTGCACTAGTCTGCAATGAAGTTTTCCATGCGTTGCAGAAAATTTCTCATTACATTGTTTACAGAAAACTATGTGTAGAGACATAAGGATTTGGGAATATGTAGAATGTTTCACCCAAGGTCTGAAATATGTGCTTGAAAGGATGAAGGAAGATAATCATTTTAGTCGAACACAAGAGACAGTATGGTCCTGATGCACCCAACTATCCCTTCGTCCATTCTGCGTTCAGATTGTGACACACATGCCAACTTCGCCTGTGGAGATCCAGTTAACATTCTCCACCGAGACTGCTTGCATTCGAGTCTCTCTAGTCAGTGAAGCAAGAACAATTGCAAAGCCCACGCTCCACACCACTCCATTATTTGTCATCCGTAACTTGACCCACATGAGGCCCAGAAAGTATATCATGCTGATCGTCGTACGCATACCATTACATGCTAAAGAGACAACATATCTACAAACCGTGCGGGATTGTGTCAATCTTGACGATGCGTGTGCTCTCCCTCACCGCCCCACGCATCCGCTTCCCTCTCCCTGCCTCGCACCAAGAGGTGGTCGGGAGGCACCGACGCCGCGCCATGGGCAGGGCTGGGGAGGCAGAGCTGGCGGTCATGACCAGAACTCTTGTGAAGAGCAGCATCAGTTGTCTGGGCCGCGACATCTACGTCGCACTTCACAATGCTTCGCATACTGCTGCTGCCGTCAGGGCCTCTGCTGGCAGGCTCAGCCTGCTGCTCTCCGTCCATCTGCGGTCCACAGCACAGCACAGCACAGAAGCATGGCCCAGCTGTCATGTTTGGCCATGGTCCCTGGGTTCAGTGTTTTAGGAGAGGGTGCCGGCGGCAC